>JAODAL010004838.1:0-150988 GCA_025379985.1 Phyllomedusa bahiana | reverse complement strand
AGATACACAATCGCATAACGATATTAATAATAATAATAATAATAATATATGTAATATATATGTATAGATTATATAATTCATGCAAAAAAGTGAATAAATAAGTAGAGTAAATATGTTGGCAGTATAACAAAGTGAAGAAGCCGGCAGTGAAGAGCAAATAAGAATCTAGTTGAATAAGTAAATCTGCATTTAAGAACTATCACAATATAGTGTAAATAAAGTTCTCTGGTGCCATAAATAGAAATTATAGTGAAAATCCAATAGATATGCATAATAACATGACCAGAAAAGACATCATACCACATAGAAATAAATAAATTCTTAATCATTATGTATAGTAATGACCCCTAAATAAATGGCCACCACCAGGAAGAAGAGTCCCAATGCACGTTCCGAATAAGGGCTTTTTCAAGGGACCTAATACATTGTTAAGAATGCTAGGTATACATATCAAAGAGTAAAGTGCAAAGCGCAATCACCTGAGCAAGGGGGAAATGGCCAAAGTCAAAAGCATTAATGTGCAGCTGTGTTAGAGGAGTATGTAGAGGGTGGCACTCACCATAGACACAGCCAGAAAGATCATCATAGGCTGAAGGCATTACACATGTATTAAATATTACATATATTATTATTTATATTGTTATACAATTGTGCATTTTATCATATGTTTAATGATTTCTACCTTACCTTTTGTCCCTTTTATTTATTTGAATTCTCTCCTTTTTAGTAGGTAGATCCTAACCATGAAAGGAGCCCCCAAATTAGGTAGGCAGGCCCCTCCTGTCATGTAGGCAGATCCATTCATTAAGTAACTAGGTAGAAAGGGCCTGATAATACAAAAATAAATGCAAAGTACCAGTGTACAGAGACAATATAGAGACATAGGGGACATGTATGAAAACTGTCTAGGTCTAAAACTTTATTTTTTACCCATAGCAACCAATTCCCCTTTAATTTTTTCAGAGCGCTTCATGTAATAAAAGAGGAGCTCTGGTTGCTATAGGCAACAAAGACAGTCTTAAACCTAGATAGTTTTCATATGTAAGACCCATGGTTGCTAATGCACTTCTAATGTATAATGAGTTTCCCTATCCTGAAGAGCGCCGCCTTTCTGCTAAATCAAATAAAACAAAATGAAACTTGTCTCTCAAAATTGCCTTGCCAAGGAACTACCTCCTTCTGCTTCCATCTGATGTAAGTGATGTGATGCACTAACATCATCACTTGTCTTCATCAGTATGCTCACCCTGATTTCCTGTAAGCTGCAAGCCTAAAGTAGCTTGCAAACTACAAGAGTTATCAGGTGCTATAGTTTTTAATAGTAAACACTTCTCAAAGATTTATATACAGTTGAAAAGCAGCAATGTCCTGGATTCATAGTAGTTTTATTCTAGAAAACACATTTTTAAAATAGGATGGAATCCCACCATGTCTTTGTTTCTCTTTTTTTAATTGTATTAAATGGGTTGTCTCAATACAGGGATCGATAGCTATGCTAAAGATCTTGCTAAAACAAGTCATTTTGCAATATGTGTCCATTAACAGTGTCCTACCTATTCCTGTTTCTGACAGCACCATCACCCTTGAGCCACTCTTGACCATTGTGAAGAACAAATGTGTTAGAAACCACATTTTTTTTATAATAGGACCTGTAGTATAGCTGTATGTCAAAGCAAAATGCCCCCAAAAATTCAAAGCATGACCCTTGAGCCACTTTGGACAATTGTGAAGAACAAATGTCTGTTAGAAACAACATTTTTTTATAATAGGACCTTTAGTATTGCTGCATTTCAAAGCAGCATGACCAAAAAATTATAAAAATGACTTCTCAGCCACTGTTAAAAATTGTGAGGGAGAAATGCCACTTAGAAGCCACATTTCTGTTCCAAAGGACCATGATTATTGCTGTATCACACAGCAACATGACCCAAAAAAATTATAAATATGACTTCTCAGCCACTATTAAAAATTGTGATGGAGTAATGCCACTTAGAAGCCACATTTCGGATATTAAAAGGTATTATTGGCACCTTTCAATTCACCTGTGTGACTACAAAATTGCTGTATTCACATTTAAGTGCAAGGTGCCTCAATGAACAAAGCTGTAGTGCGCCAAAGTAAAAAAAACACGTATCTCTAATGTATTCGGATAATAAAAGGTATTTTTGGCACCTATCAATTCACCTGTGGTAACTACACAATTGCTGGATTCAAATTAACTGCAAGGTGGCTCTATCAACAAATCTGGACTGGGCAAAAGTGCAAACAAAACATATCTGTAATGTTTTCGGATAATAAAAGGTATTTTTTGGCAACTATCCATTCACCTGTGGTGACTACAAAATTGCAGTATTCACATTTAAGTGCAAGGTGCCTCAATGAACAAAGCTGTAGTGCGCCAAAAGTAAAAAAACACGAAATCTGTAATGTATTCGGAAAAATAAAAGGTATTTTTGGCACCTATCAATTCACCTGTGGTAACTACACAATTGCTGTATTAAAATTTAACTGCAAGGTGGTTCTATCAACAAATCTGGACTGGGCAAAATTGAAAAAAACACGTATCTGAAAATTTTATTCGGATAATACAAGGTATTTTGGCACCTATCAACCTGTGCTGACTACAAAATTGCTGGATTTAATTTAATTTGCAAGGTGGATATATCAACAAAGGTGGAATGGGAAAAATTGAAAATGAAAAAACCTGTCTGAAATGTATACTGATAATTAAAGTGGAGTTTGCACCTAACAAAGAGACCTGCATTTTACTAAAAAAGAGTTTTATCCTAATATAAGTTCAGGCTGCCCAATATCCAGGAAATATAGAAAACTGTTAATAATAAAGCTATTGCAGTGCAATGTCTACACTAAGTCTTGGTGAACTTTATCCAGTATTCTTTATAGAGCTTGTCTGTGTTCGCCCGCCCCCTCCGCTCCCCCCTGTGACTTTACAGCGGTAGAAAGCCCTTTAAAATTCTCTACCTAACTACACAAAAACTTTCCCAAACTCTAATCAACTAAGTTGTAAGGATCACAGCTAACATAAAGCTTTCTCTGTGAAGAAATAGATTAATTTCAGGAATTATAGAGTTAAAACTTCGGCACCACCTTGCAATGTGCTATTAAAAACTCAATGGATTCTAAAGCTGCATGCAAACACGTCTCTATGTGTAACTTCCCGTATGTGGTGCTCAGTGAATCAATAAAGAGAAGTCTCTTATAGTGGCAAATATAAGCAAAGAATAAAGTCTTCACGGCACTCACCAGAAGTCGGGTTAAGTCGGGTTAAAATCCATTTTTATTCGGCATCTTGTGGCAACATAGGTCGTACGGGAGTACAAGAAAGCTCACGCAGGAGCAACAGACAGGCAACAGCTGTTTCGCGTGTGAACCACGCTTCCTCTAAGCCTAAGGTGGAACTACGTCATCACGTTTTTATGTTCACCTTCATCTGTCAATCATCATTAAAAACACAAACAACAGATACTAACTATACACATTATAAAAAAGATGAAAGATCATTACGATCATTAAGACCCAATGGGCCTAATGCTTCTGTACGGGGTATCCACGTGCTTCCCTCTGCAATAATTTTGTATGTCTATCTACTCCATTAGTAGGTATCGGGATACGTTGCAAGCCTGCAAATTTAACCCCTGCTATTTCATTATCAGGGAAAATCCCCTCATATGGGCTATCCATCTAGGGGCTCCCTTACCTGTCTTAAGGGAACATAAATGTTCCCTAACACGTTTAAAGAGGGGTCTAATAGTTTTTCCGATATAGAACAGTCCACAGGGACACCATAATGCATAAAACTATAAAATCTGATTTACATGTTATAAATTGTTCAGTTTTATGCTCAAAGTTACCTAACCTTAATAGTTCCTTATCATCTAAATATTTACAGTATGAACAGTTTCTACACTTATGATTGCCCTTCAGCATAGATTTTTCCAGCCAATTATTATATTGTCAGATAATCTACCCTTTACTAATGCATCCGCAAATTTTGCAGTACGGCGAAAAGAGATTTAAGGGGAATTTTGCGTCTTTCTTGTAACGTTACATCATTACTAAGTAATAACCAAATGACGATTTATAGTGCGCTTAATATGGTCTGCTAAGGGACAAAATTGAAAAGAAAAAATACATCTTTCCATCTTCTTCTTCTTTTGTTTACATTACTCCTTTTTAAATTTTCTTCCTATCTAGTTTTTAGTACTCTCCTAAATGCTTTTTTGTAGGGTGTTTTCATCATACCCTCTTACCCGTAATTATCCATAAGGTTTCCAGGGGATTGTTCCAAAAAATCAGAATTCTTCACTAATTCCGTCTTAACCGTTAAAAATTGACCGGTAGGGAAGGCCTGTGGTCACATGGTATGGAATGAAAACTATCCCCTATAAAAGTATAGAGTTAGTTGCAGAAAGTCTTTCGAATCCTTTTGTTATCACCTGGTCTCCTTCCGATCTAATCGTGCATCCCAAAAAATTGGATTTCTTTACCCCCATAAGGGGATGTATAAATTCATATATGTCAATTAGGAAATTTATATAACTGGGTTAAAATTTTCCATGAATTGTTCTTCAGTCCCCCGACCAGATGATAAACAACGTCATCGATAAAAACGTGACCTTTATTTTAAAAAATTGCAGATTAGGGATTTTGGATATTAAAAAATGGAAATTTCTCTTCCCATTTTGGCCAAAAACAGATTAGCAAAAGTGGGGGTTACTGGGGTCCCCATCGCAGTACCAATTGACTGTACATACCAGTCCTGAAGGAACATAAATGCATTATGCGTCAGAATAAATTCTTACAGTTCACAAATAAATTCAATTTTGTACACCTCTACTTTTTCCTAATCAAAAAGGTTCTCACCGTTTCACTCCATCTTCATGTCTGATTTTGTTTTATAGACTGACAACATCAATAGTTGCCAGTCCATACTCTGAATATATAGTTTTATCAGAAAGATTACAAACAAGGTCTTAGTATCCTTAAAAATAAGAAGGAATGTTAGCAAGGAGAGGTTGTAAGTACCAATCTGGGATATTTAGATACTGGTTTCTGTAAAACCCCTTTTGCAAGAAATTATGGGCCCTCCCCGGCGGATTTTTCCAATGACTTATGAACCTTGGGTAAGAAATACCAATATGGTTTGGGGGGTTTCGGGGGTAATAATTTTTTAGCTAATTTTTCCTTTCCAAAAAGCCAATTGTTACACCCTTTAGTTAACATAGTTCTCAACAAAGTCGAATGTTTTATAAGTGGATTAGATTTTAATTTCCTATATGTAACTCCATCATTGAGTTGTCTATGGGCTTCCTGAGTGTAATATGTTCTGTTCATAATTACTACGTTTTCCCCCCTTGTCGGCGGGCCTTCACCACAAATATCATCATTATTCTTAAGTTTATCCAATGCTTTTTGTTCATCAGCTGTTAAATTCGGATAAGCAGATGGATATATCAAAGCCTTGATATCTCTTAGAACAGTTTGTACTAAAAGTTTTTTAATGTGGACCCGGCAACAAGGGGGGAAAAAAAATTTTAGATTTAGTACCTCCCTGGAAAGTTTCCCATAATCCTCCATTTCATAGTTCTTATTTCCTCCTCATTCAATAAATCAAATAAATCCAGAACAACTCTTCTACCCTCTGATGTAAATTTTTAAACCCTTAGCAAAATCCCTTAGTCAGTTATAAAAGGGTTTGATTCCCTGGAATATTTATATTCCCCTGAATTGGATCTTTTCCTTATACATTTTAAATAAATTTATTTTCCTCAGGGATTTACTTAAATCAATTTGAAACTGAACAAAATCAAAATGGTTAGTCATACAAAAACTCAATCCTTTAGATAATAACGACAAGCTAGCTTCATCTAGAGTATAATCAGAGATATTGATAACATTATTAACTTTATCGTTTTTTAATGCTGTGGATTCAAGAGGAACAGGGATCTCTACCTGCGCCATGAGACCTGTTTCCTATTCATACCTCCCCCAGATGGGTTGTTTGTTCTTGTTTCTGCCTCCTCGGCGTATCCGCCTGTGGAGTTTTTTGACGGGAAACTACTCGAGTTCCTCGTCTTAGTCCATGATCTCTCATTGGATATATTATCCTCCATGGTGCTTGAGTCAGAGCCCGTGTCGGATGTCCAGTAATCTTTATTAGACTTTCCATGGAATCTACTCCTGTTGCCCCTAAATGTCCTTGGGGGATATATTTTCTGATTTTTCCAAGAAAAAACTCTATCAAAGTCATAGTCTAACTTATCACGGATGAATTTATTTTTTTTCTTTCTTTTTATCTTTATTTTGTATGGGTATAAAACGTCCTTCCATTTTACGTGAGAAATTTTTCCACTGTGCTTCAGTTAATCCCTTTGCAGCTCCATTTTAGCATTCTTTAATTCTAAGCCCCACCTGATCATATTTTGTTTTTGACCGTTCCAAAATTTAACGAAGTAGATTCAGCGATGTTGCATATGGGCCTCTTTCCATTCTTTGCAAATTCAATATCATCTTGTACTGAGAATTCCTAAATACTTTTAAGCCTCTTGGTGTGTCGTTCATAATCATGTATAGGACTGTATAGTTTTATTTCTCCAAATAACAAACACCCCTTCCAGCAGATTCAATACACCGATTTTCCAGAGTACGAGTGCTCAGTACTTTTATGTCATCGTTCAGATTGCATTCTGAAAAGAACGCATCCAAATTTTCCCGGCCCTCCACGTGCCATAGTGTTACATGCCGCATTAGTATTATCTCTTTCTTCATCCATGCTTTAAATTTATCCAATAGGCAGGTGTGCTCTGAAGTAAGAGATACAACAGCTATAAATGAATCCCAGGAATTATAGAGTTAACACTTCGGCACCACCTTGCAATGGGCTATTGAAAACTCAATGGATTCTAAAGCTGCATGCAAACACGTCTCTATGTGTAACTTCCCGTATGTTTAAATTTATAACATGTAAATCAGATTTTATAGTTTATTCATTGGGTGTCCCTGTGGACAGTTCTATATCGAAAAAACTATTAGACCCCTCTTTAAACAAATTAGGGAACATTTATATTCCCTTAAGACAGGTAAGGGAGCCCCTAGATGGATAGCCCTATGGAGGATTTCCATGATAATGAATACGCAGGGGTTAAATTGCAGGCTTGCCCAAAGTATCCGATACACCCCACTAATGGAGTAGATAGACATACAAAAATTATTGCAAGAGTGAAGCACGATGGGTACTCCTACAGAAGCATTAGTTCCATTGGGTCTTAATGATCGTAATGATCTTTCATCTTTTTTATGTTATAGTTTGTATCTGTTTGTTTTTTTTAATGATTGACAGATGAAGGTTGGGACATAAAAACGTGATGACGTAGTTCCACCTTAGGCTTTAGAGGGAAACGTGGTTCACACGCGAAACAGCTGTTGCCTGTCTGTTGCTCCTGCGTGAGCTTTCTGTACTCCCGTACGCCAATGTTGGCCACAAGATGCCGAATAAAAATGGATTTTAACCTGACTTAACCCGACTTCTGGTGAGTGCCGTGAAGACTTTATTCTTTGCTTATATTTGCCACTAAATAGATTAATTTCGCTGAGCTGTTTGGACAGAAGCAGAGCGCACGTCCTACTGCTCTGAGATGCTGAGAGACACTGATGCTGAACAGGAAGGGGCTTTCTATGTAAAACGCGGTCATGTGATTTTTCCAGCCAAACGCAAACCATACACATCCCAGTCATGACGTCGCCCACAAAATCTCACCCTAACTCTATTCTGTAAGCTGATATACTGGCCCCAAAATGACAGGAAGCGCCGAAAATCGCGCGATCTTAATAGATGATGCACAGATTTAACACTAAATTATCGCTTTAACTAAAAAATTTCGATTAACATAAAAACTGTGCCGATTTCAACTTTATCGATAATAATCGCTCAACACTATTCACTTGGAGTTTTTGCCAGACTTCTTTCCGCTGGCACCCAGCTTTATTATTTCTTTAAAATTAGTGGATGTGCTGCTTTTTTCTGTGGATGATAAAGATAAAGAAATAGGTAGAAAATTGTCATTCAGTGGGGTGATATCTTCCCTGATGAAAAGTCATTTGCTTCCTCCATTTAGCACAGATTACCATGATGACTTCTGGTGTCAGCAACCAGCTCTCTGATTAGTAGATCAGAGATGTTTTCCAACAGACAAGTACAAAATCCCAAATCTTCTAAAAAATAACCTTTATTAAATATATTTTAAACACAAATCCCATAAACAATAAACAGTTAACCTCTTAGGACAATCAGAATCCATACATAATTCCACAAAGTTGGCTATTCAAAAGACATTCTTTAAAGGGTCTATGGGGCCACATGTATGACATGGTTTGGTCTTAACTCACATTTTTCCCATAGAAAACTAAGGGGAAAAAAGTGAGTCTTAGACCAAAACCGTTTCATACATGTGGCCCTATGTGTCCCTTAACCCTATAATACCCTTTGCTCACCCTTTACGGGGGTCCCGCCCAAACAAGGGTGACCCCGCCCCCTAATCCCTGGTACACCCTAGGTACACAGTCCCTATGCCTAAGGTGTGTATACTAAAAAAACAGGTATATGGGAGAGAGAAAAAACGGGACAAGGATATTCACAGAGTACATATAGACCAAAAGAGAATACAATTAAAGGGGATGTATCGCTTCATCAGTTCATGTGTTTCATTGTATTTTCAGTTTCTCAGTTCTACAAATCCAGGGGCGAATCTTCCCCTCACAGCTGGGTGTTTCTTAACTGAAGGTGGATGACATCACCCCTCTACACTGTTCAGGCTCGCTCCGGAGTCAGTGTGCTCCCCCCCCTCTGAGTCCACACGTCACTGTGTACTTCCTCTCCCTATGCAGTATTATTTTGTAAGAGCTCATTGTTTACATACCAAAGCCCTGCATTCAGTCTAGATAGTCTTCTATGAATTCAGAGCACTGATCTCTTCTCCTCTCACAGCTGGAGGTTTGTTACAGTTGAATCCAGTCTTCTATGAACTCATCCAGAGCAACACGGATCTGTCTCCCTTCTATGTTTACACGCAGGAGCATTAGGCACTAAGCACAATTCTGCTGTTTTCTGATTGTAGAAGCAGCTGCAGTGTTACTGTGCTTCTGCTGGCTGTGCAGAGTGAAATGGTGCCGGCCCCTTATTCTGAGTGAGAGAGGCAGGAATGCACACTCCCATGAATATGACCGGGGGCCAGACAGAATGGAAAATTAGTAGAGCCGTCAGCCAATGAAATGAAAGGAGGTGGAATCTGACCGGCACTAGGGAACAGTGTTTATACAAAACGAAGATAAGGGAGACAGTGAAAACAAGACAGCTTTACAAATGACATCCAATTGCAAAGTTGCTTGTTTTCACTGTCCCCTTATTCTGAAGACCATTTAATGTAATGATTAGAGATGGGCGAATTGATTCTACCGAAGAGGAATTCGTTTAGAACTTCAGGAAAACTTAGATTCTGAACGAAGTCGAAGTTTGGGGTACTTCGCGTGAACGAAGTGTGCTTTTGATTGATAAAATGGCTGCAAGCACATGGCGTTACATGGGGCAAAGCACTCTGGGAGGAAGAAGGGCATAGCCTACATGACATGTGCAGAGATAAAGCCAATCAGAGACCGGCGGGATTCTGTGACATCACCGCACTATATAAGTCCGGGCACGACGCTGGGAGCTCATACCGCTCTCACTGTACTGATTAGGGAAGGTGCTGACACGGCTGGGTTATGAAAATCCCTTTCTAAAGAACTCATTTTTATACAGTGATTTTTGGGGGGTGTCACAGCTTGTCTCAGAAACTGCTTCTATTAACGTTCTAATTCTGATTTTGTGGGGTATTGGAACTGAAGTCCAGTGTGCGTCCAATGCAGCTGCATATACATTTTAATGCTATCTGCTCACAGCACATTGAATATCCAAGGGTTATCTAAGCCTATTCCTGTTCTATTCATTTAATGAAACAGCGTTTTTACAATACAAATACCACTTCATTTTTGGTTGCTCAATTCTCTGCGCAATTTACATCCAGGGGTTAATTAAGCATTGTTCTGCTGTTGTGGTGACTAAAAGAAACCGTCTTTTGCACCGCCAAAAAAGACATTTTTTCTGTAGCGTAATTAACCTTCGGTTATGAATTATAAGTTTTTCTCTTGTTGTGTACCGTAAAATACACGCCATTGTAACACGCTACAAAGCTGGTAGTTTTTGGTTGCTCAATTATTTTGCGCATTTTACATCCAGGGGTTAATTAAACGTTGTTCTGCTGTTTTGGTCACTAAAAGAAACCGTCTTTTTCACCGGCAAAAAAGAAATTTTTCCTGTAGCATAATTCATAACCGAAAGTTAAAGGAGTTGTCTCATTACAAGCTTTCAGCCTACTTCAATGTGTCTGTCAGCAAAGGATTTTTGAATTCAGGGGCATGCTTCTTGTCTGCCTCTTCTCCTCTCTCTTCCCTCCTCCCCTCAGCACACAGAAAGCTCTCCTATATAACTTCTATACAGCAGGGGGAGGGCTAGGGGGTTTGCTGCCAGAGTTAACCCTGTGTGTGCCTGCCTAGGCCTGCTGCAGGATGCTCACTGCTAGATCAGCTGCACTGTCAGCTCCACAGAGTCAGGAGACAGGAGAGGGCTGATCTATGAGTGTAGAGAGGTCTGTGAAGTTGTGTATGCTAATAGCAGAGCAGGGGGATGTAAGTGTTCCTATACCCCCTGCTTAGCATACAAATCTCTAGCATCTCAAGCAACAACAAACAAACCCTGTCAGAACAGACACAGGGCAGCTGTAAAGTGTGTTACTATACTCACGATGTGTCACTAGTACAGCAGAGCATGAACCGTTCACAAGCCCCCCTGATCTGTTGTATTAGTATAGTCAGAGCTCCACAGACACATCATGATTATAGTAACACAATTCACTGCTGTCACATCTACTGACTACAGATCAGCCTGATCTCTGCTCTCCTCAATCTGTGTAGAGAGCAGGAGGGAGCAGGCACACACAGGGTTAATCCAGCTACACAGACATAGAAGCCAGAGCCCTCCCCCTCCCTCCACTACAGAAGCATACTGTGTGGAAGGGGCTCTGTGCTCTGACCTCAGAAAC
Source organism: Phyllomedusa bahiana (assembly GCA_025379985.1). Taxonomy (NCBI): domain Eukaryota; kingdom Metazoa; phylum Chordata; class Amphibia; order Anura; family Hylidae; genus Phyllomedusa; species Phyllomedusa bahiana. Next base: position 139,835 of record JAODAL010004838.1, on the reverse strand, counting down.
AGATGAGTCATCAGCACTGACAGCCAGTGAGATAAAGATCAACAGGTCAGCTGCTATAGGGATTTAAGGAGCTGATGCACTCCTACTACCAGGGATAACTCAAAATCAGTAGTACATTTGTAATGAACATATATTGGAAAGCTGCTTGTTTTTGAAAGATCTTTTAATTAAAACCCAATCATTGTAGCGAGACAACCCCTTTAATTACAAGTTTTTCTCCTGTTGTGTACCATAAAATACACGCCATTGTAACATGCTACAAAGCTGGTAGTTTTTGGTTGCTCAATTCTTTTGCGCAATTTACATCCAGGGGTTAATTAAGCGTTGTTCTGCTGTTGTGGTCACTAAAAGAAACCGTCTTTTTCACTGCCAAAAAAGACATTTTTCCTGTAGCATAATTCATATTCGAAGGTTAATTAAGCCTGTTTGTACTTTTACATTCAGTAAAATACACAGTGTTTTTAAACAACACATACAAGTACATTTTTCCTGCCCACTTGTGGAGCGCAATTTATATCCAAGGGTTACCCATGCTTGTTACTGGGTTCATTTGGAGTCAAATACAGGGTGTGTATTTATCATATACAGATATCTTCATCAAACAGTGTTTGTACATTTTAGAACAAACAGTATGTCAGACAGAGGTGGCAGGCTCTTCATCTGCGAGTGGCAGTGGCACAAACATTCCTGGAGCAGGCCCAGGTCGCAGCACAGCAAGGGGACAGCGCAGCAGGGGTCACTCGATGAGGCCACAACTGCCGCTGTCATCTAGCGGCCGTGTGCTGACCAGCAACCCAAGGGTTCTTGACTGGTTGACTAGGTCATCCACTTCCTCCCAGATGACATCTGGCAACCCCAGCCAAGAGTCGGTAGGAACGTCAGACACAACCCTTAGTTGGCATGGCCCGGGAGTGGGTCAGCGGCCCTCACCTGTCCTCAACCCGCCTCTGTCCCATCCGGTTCCCTCAGCCAGAGATCTACTATGTGGACAGGGCTTAGCGCCACTATATAGCGAGGATGAACAATATGAGGAAGGCAGTCAGCAGCTACTTGGTAGCGAAGAAATGGGGCCAATATCACCTGCTTCTTGCAGTAGGCGGCAAAGTATAGATGTGGAGTGGCATGGGAGGTCATGTTGTGAGGGGTCAGCCTCTGCATACCAAGACTGGTGATGAGGACAGCAGTGACGATGAAACACAATTAGATGATGATGTAGCCGACCGCACTTGTGAGCCGGGTGAGGCAAGGGCTTCATCATCGTCAGGAGAAGTGAGCGTCAGCTTGCGCGTCAGGCAGCGGAGCAGCCAGCAAGTGGGTTGTGTGGCCGTGAGTCAGCAGGATAGCAGCAGTGTGAGGACGGGAGCCAAGCGGCAACGGGGTAAAAAACCCGCTTCGCAGGTCCAAGAAAGTAGCGGCACAGGTTCTCAGCGAGGCATCCGGTGGCCTGGGAGAAACGTGGCTCAGATGTGGTGGTCCATCCTGCCGCCGCAGCAACAGCAGCAGCAGTGCCCAGTGGCATGCATGCCATTGCAGCCAAATAAGACTCCACCACCTCTGCAGAAGGAAGCTGTTTCTCTTTGCCATCTCCCGGTCCAGATGCTCCTGCTCCTCGCTACTCATGGCGCCAGCAGTCGTTCAGCGAGGCGATTGCAAAGAGACAACAGTATGCGTCCAACCATCCTAAGGTGCGGAAGCTGACCCTGCTCCTGTCCAAGTTGTTGGTACTGCAGTCCCTCCCTTTCCAAATGGTGGACTCTGCACCGTTCAGAGAATTTATGGCTTGTGCCGAGCTGAGATGGAGTTCCAAGCCGTAATTTCTTTTCCAAAAAGGTAGTACCAGCACTTCATAAATATGTAGAACAGAAGGTGTGCCAGTCCTTGAGCTTATCGGTTTGTTCCAAGGTGCCCGGCAGCGCGGACGTCTGGAGCTGTAACTATGGTCAGGGCCAGTACATGTCCTTTACGGCCCACTGGGTGAATGTGCTTCCTGCCCAGGCACACCAACAACTGGACAGGAGACGCCGCTTTCTCCTCCACGTTGTGAAACTGCGGCTCCTTCACCAATGTCCGCCTCCTCCTCCTCCACCACCACACCCATCTCAGCCTCCACAAGTACTGCTCCATCATACCACCTGTGTAGGGCACAGCGGTGTCACGCAGTTCTACACCTGGCTTGCCTCGGCAAACGAAGTCACACAGGGGAGGAACTACTCCGGGTCATGCAGTAAGAAATCGATGTGTGGCTTTTTCCGCGCCAACTGCAAATCAGAACCATTGTGACGGACAATGGGAGGAACATGGTGTCCGCGCTGCACCGAGGAGAGATGGTCCATGCGCCCTGCATTGCGCACATGTTCAATTTGGTTGTTAAAAGGTTCCTGAAGTCTTCCACCGATCTTCAGAAGATTCTGAAAATGGCCAAGAAATTGTGCATGCACTTCATCCATTCCTACAAAGCCAGGAACACCCTCCTCGAGTTGCAGCATCAGAACGGCCTCCCCAAACACACTCTGATATGCGATGTTTCCAGCCGTTGGAATTCAAACCTGCACATGTTGGACCGACTGAACAGAGAAAGGCCATTAACGATTTTTTGATGATCCAGGCGGACAGGAGTACTCACCTGTGTAACTTTGATGTCAGCCAGTGGCTGCTCATGCGTGACATCTGCCGTTTGTTGAGGCCAGTCGAGGAGGCGATGTTATTTGTCAGTCGCCAGGACTATGGGATGAATAACGTCATTCCACTTCTTCATGTCCTGGAACAGATGCTGAAAAATCTGTCTGGGCAGGGGACTGGAGATGTGGTGATTACATCTCGCGGCCACATGAGTCCGGTGGGGACTGAAATGGAGGAGGAGGAGGACATTGGAGCAGAAGCATTGTCTGGTCAAATTAGTGGATTTTCTACCCAGGTGACAAGAGAGGAGGAGCAGGAGCAGCTGGAGGAGGTAGATGGAGATGAAGAAGATGAGGCAGATGACCCGCAGGCACCGTGACAGTATACAGTGGAGATGGAGGCAGGGAGCCCCTTGGAGTCACTTGTGCAGATGGCCCGCAGCATGCTGATTTGCCTGGCTAGTGAAAGCCGAATAGTCAGCATCCGGCAGAGGGATGATTCGGGCCCCTCCACCCCGGGACCCTCGCTACCCGGTCCAAAATGGGGCCTTTTTCCCAGCTATTAACAGGGAGGACAAACTAAAATTTATAGGGAAATCCTCCAAAGTCAGATGGCCGCGCCTAGTGCGGCATCGTCCCCCCTTTTGCGGGTTTGCCCGGGGGGGTTTTCTTCAGCGCTCAGTCTCTGCCGCGGCTGCTGGGGGGGGGGTGGGGGGAGGGGGGTAGGACGTCCCAGCCCCATCACAGAACCAAAGTCTGGAGTCACTGATGACGTTCCTTTCACCCGCCTTTTGAAGGGGCAGCGCCAGCGCAGAGCGGCCCTGGAACAGACCTAAACCAAAAGGTGGGGGCCCTATTTGGACAACACTTGCCACTCCAGTTAAAAGATCCGTTGGACTAGGGGGCAGCCAAACGGATGTGGGGCCCAACTTCCCCGAGTTTGCAGTGGGAAGTGCCCTGCCCGGCCGTAGTGTGCATCAGAGGGGTTTCAGTGCGGCGGGGGCCATCGTTACCCAAGGAGAACCTGCTTGCCCAGGGAAATGGGAAGACTGACCTTTGTCAAGTGAACAGGCGGGTGGCCGGGTTTTCCACAACCAATGCCTTAAGCTCAGACTACACCCGCCATGACGCCTCACCCAAATTATGAAAAATGAGTCTGGGTTCAAATCCTGCCTCTGCCACTATTCTGATGCCGCAACCCGCCTGATGCCACAATCTGTGCCAGTTTTCTAACAGCCTACCCCATCTTTTCCCGGGGCTGGTATTGCCAACCCCCCCACACTCTGTCTTGTGCCCTATAGACCTCTTTCTGCTGTTTCTGTTTTTGCTGCGCGGTCACCTCAACACTGTGTCATTGTACCACTCTTGACCCATGCGTTGCTCCTCCCCCCACCCCCCTCTCTGTATTGTGCCCCTCTCTGGCCTATCCTGTTTTTTTTCACATCCAGAATGTCATTGTGCCACGCCGACCTCATTGCTGCTGCCGTGCCCCCACTGTGTATTGGCCAAATTTGGGGCCCACTCCATTTTTTGCCCTCTGCAGAATGTATTGTGCCACTGTCTGACCTCATGCTGTTGCTGCGTGACCTCCCCACTGTGCATTGTGCCACTCTGTGGCCTACTCCTGTTTTTTCTAGCTCCAAAAAGTCATTGTGCCACTGTCTGACCTCATGCTGCGCTGCCGGACCTCCCCCTGTGTCATTGTGCCACTTGTGGCCCTCTCCTGTTTTTGGCATCTCCAAAATTCATTGTGCCACTGTTTCCCTCATGTTCCCTGCTGCCTTGTCGGCGGACTTTTGTCTTTGCCCACTCTGGGCCTACCCTTTTTTTTTGCCCCTCCAAATGTCTTCGCACTGTCTGCCCTCATGCTGCTGTGACGTGATTCCACATGTCATTGTCCCACCCTGTTGGTTACTCCCATTTTTTGCCACCTCTAAATTGTCATTTGCCACCCCTTTGCCCTCATGCTTCCCCCATGGTCATCTCCACACTGTGTCATTGTGGCACTGGGGCCTATCCGTTTTTGCCCCCTCCAGAATGTCATTGTGCCACTGTCTGCCCTCATGCTGTGCGCTGTGACCTCCCACTATGTATTGTTCCACTTTGTTGTCTAATCCTGTTTTTTTTGCCCCCTCCAGAATTTGTCATTGTGCACTCTCTGCCCTCATCTTGCTGTGGCTGTTCCGGCCTCCACCCCCTGTCATTGTGCGACTGTCTGACCTCTGTGATGCTCCTGCATCATCCCTCTGTGAAATTGGCCCTCTTGGCCCTATCTGTTTTTGCCCCCCCCAGAATGTCTTTTTCCCACTCTCACCTCGTGCTATTTCCACGGTCATCTCCACACTTGATTGTGGCCCTTTTGGGGGCCTACTCCGTTTTTGCCCCTCCAGAATGTCATTGTCCCACTGTCGACCTCATGCGCTGCTCCCGTACCCCCACTCTGTGTCTTGTGCCACTCTGTGGCCTCAAGCTGATGCTCCTGCATCACCCCCACTTGTGGCCACTCCTGTTTTTGCCACCTCCAGAAGTCATTTCCACTCTCTGCCTCGTGTGTCGGTGGTGCTCCCGAAAACCTCCCACCTGCCTTTGTGCCCAGGGGGCCCTATATGTTTTTTTTTCACCTCCGTTTCTTTGTGACTCCCTGACCTCATGCGTTGCCGTGCCCCCCACATGTGTCATTGTGCCACTCTGGGGCCCTACCCCAGTTTTCCCCCCTCCAAAAAAGTCATTGTCCCACTGTATGACCTCATGCGCTGCTGCGTGACCTCCACACTGTGTAAATTGTGCCCTCTGTGGCCTACTCCTGTTTTTCCCAACCTCCAAATGTCATTGTCCACTGTCTTACCCATGCTGCTGTCCCGTGACCTCCACGCTGTGTCTTTTGTCCCCTCTGTGGCCTACCCCATTAGCCCCCTCCAGAATGTCATTGTGCCACTTTCTTCCCTATGGCTGCTGCCTTGCTGGGGAACTTGAATTGTGCCACTTGGGGCCCTACCCTGTTTTTGCCCCTCCAGAATGTTTTTGTGCCACTGTCTGACCTCATGGTGATGCTCCTGCCGTCACCTCCACACTGTGTCATTGTGCCACTCTGTGGCCTACTCCAGTTTTTGCCACCTCGAGAATGTCATTGTGCCACTCTATGACCTCATGCTGCTGCTGCCGTGACCTCCACACTGTGTCATTGTGCTGCCACTCTGTGGCCTACTCCAGTTTTTGCCACCTCCAGAATGTCATTGTGCCACTCTCTGACCTCATGCTGCTGCTGCCGTAACCTCCACACGGTGTCATTGTGCCACTCTGTGGCCTACTCCTGTTTTTGGCATCTCCCGAATGTCATTGTGCCACTCTCTGACCTCGTGCTGCTGCTGTGGCTGCTGCCGTAACCTCCACACTGTGTCATTGTGCCACTCTGTGGCCTACTCCTGTTTTTGCCACCTCCAGAATGTCATTGTGCCACTGTCTGACCTCATGCTGCTGCTGCCATGACCTCCACACTGTGTCATTGTGCCACTCTGTGGCCTACTCCTGTTTTTGCCACCTCCAGAATTTGTCATTGTGCCACTCTCTGACCTCATGCTGCTGCTGTGGTTGTTGCCGTGCACTCCACACCCTGTCATTGTGCCACTCCCTGACCTCATGCTGCTGCTTCTGTTTCTGCTGCTGTTACCTCCACACTCTGTCATTGTGACACTCTGGGGCCTACTCCTGTTTCTGCCACCTCCAGAATGTCATTGTGCCACTGCTTGACCTCATGCTGCTGCTGTGGCTGCTGCCGTGCACTCCACACTGTGTCATTGTGCCACTCTGTGGCCTAATCCTGTTTTTCCACCTCCAGAATGTCATCGTGCCACTGTGTGACCTCATGCTGCTGCTGCCGCCGTGACCTCCACACTGTGTCATCGTGCAACTCTGTGGCCTACTCCAGTTTTTGCCACCTCCAGAATGTCGTTGTGCCACTGTCTGACCTCATGCTGCTGCTGCCATGACCCCAAACTGTGTCATTGTGCCACTCTGTGGCCTACTCCTGTTTTTGCCACCTCCAGAATGTCATTGTGCCACTGTCTGACCTCATGCTGCTGCTGTGGCTGCTGCCGTAACCTCCACACTGTGTCATTGTGCCACTCTGTGGCCTAATCCTGTTTTTCCACCTCCAGAATGTCATTGTGCCCCTCTCTGACCTCATGCTGCTGCTGCCGAGACCTCCACACTGTGTCTTTGTGCTGCCACTCTGTGGCCTACTACTGTTTTGCCACCTCCAGAATGTCATTGTGCCACTGTCTGACCTCATGCTGCCGTGACCTCCACACTGTGTCATTGTGCCACTCTGTGGCCTACTCCAGTTTTTGCCACCTCCAGAATGTCATTGTGCCACTGTCTGACCTCATGCTGCTGCGACCGTGACCTCCACACGGTGTAATTGTGCCACTCTGTGGCCTACTCCTGTTTTTGCCACCTCCAGAATGTCATTGTGCCACTCTTTGACCTCATGCTGCGGTGGCTGCCGCCGTCACCTCCGCACTCTGTCTCTGATGTTGCCACCAGAGCTCTCAGCTTGTTTTTTTACAGCTTTCGCTGCCATGACTTTATCAGGCTACATTCCCACTTCAGTTTTTTGGTCAGTTTTGCCCTCTTAAGTGGGAATTTTATAGTGACGCGATTCTAAGAGCGGCGGCAGTCATCTGCGTGTCATACTAAAACACAACATTGTATGAAGACAAATCCAAGCTCCCTCTGCATATTTAAGCATGGCACAACATTCTACAGCACTCTTCAGGCTCTGTGCATCCTGGAAATAGCTGTTTTTTGACGCGATTCGTCCCGAAGTAATTCGGACCGAAACAAATTTTGTCGGAAAATTCGTCGAAGTCACCGAATCGAATTTTTGAGAAATTCGCCCATCTCTAGTAATGATACAACCCTTTTAAATTCTGTCAGTATATTGGTAAACATAAGACATGTATTATCAATACTATTCCCGCTACAGAAAAGTGACAAACAATTCACAATAAATGAGTTTATCAATTGCCGGTCAATGATATATATGGCAACGTGCCCATGTCCACTCAATTATGTGGGCAAAACAAAGAGGGAATTCCGTAGACGTGTGGTTGAGCATGTGGGGGATATTAAACGCCACATGGATACCTGCATTGCTCAATATGTGCATGAGAAACATAATGGCAGGAGTTAGCTGATTCAGTTTATTGACATTGACATTGTCAAACCCTCAGATTGCAGGGCAACTGGGTTAAATGTATTTTGCAGAGAGAATCCAAGTGGATATGTAGACTGAATTCCCTTTGATTTGAAAGATTCCATCTCCTATACATGCTTTCTGTGATGATATAGCTCGTATTCTTTGCAATTTTGTTTTTTTACTTTTTATTTTTTCTTTACATAGGGACATCCACTTTTGAGGGGATTTCTGGTACGTATTATTTGTGCCTGATTTAAAATATACATCTGTAATCCACCAAACGTGACTCTCCATATCTATTTAGACATATGCCATATAGCTTTTTGATACACTACATACATTTTGCCTTCCGCCCCCCCAGGTTGTTTAATATGAGTGCACTATTTATATTGCCTGCCTCCTGGTATCCTATGTGTAGCTATCTTCTATGTTATGCACTGGGAGATGAGTTAGGGTAATCCCTGGCACTCTATGTGCAGCAATTTTATATCTTATACGTTGATAGGCTAGCTAGGGAGACTCCTAGTATGTTACTTGTGGTTACCTCATTCTTTATGCACCGGCAGGTTAGCTGTGGAGATGCATTATACTGTCCAGGTATGCCGGCGGCAGAAGTTGCATAATCTGCGATCCACCGCGCATGCGCGGTAGAAAATGGAACCGGGCGCTTGCGCGGCTGCATCGCATGGAGGCTGAGATTTTGGAGTATGGAGACTGTAAAGGATACAGGTAATAAGTTTATTTAAGTAGGCAAGTATGCTGTCTTATACAATGGGCACATACGTTTACCATGATTTGAACTGTTGTTTTGGAAGGAGTTAACTAAGAGGGCGAGAATGGTTGAGTGGAGGAGGAGGTGTTACTTCTCCCTATATGAACCCTCTTACTCTGGCATAACCTGTTTCTGACCCCTACCCATGCACAGCGGGACACCACCGTTCTTGTTGGCGCATCTGTTCTGACAATCACTTCATGCACTACGCAGATACTATGTATTTAGGCAAACTTTATTGATCTGACCGGATTTGTTTAATGTGACTAACATCTTGGATTCTGGATTTTGGATTAAGTAATTGAGGGATATATTTATACAGGACTATGTAGCTATTTTACTGTGGCTTTAATTTACATCTCATTACGGTACCCCATGGACATGTCCTGTTGGGGGACGAAACGCATTCGGGGAAGAACTTATATCCTGTTGATCTATGTATGTCTTGTAACTAGATCATAAATTGGTGATCCTTGTTGGACCTTTGACATATTTGGGGTGAGATTAGTATTTATAATATGTGCCTTATGTGTAACACTATACTGACAGAATTTAATTATATTCTCTTTTGGTCTTTCTATACTGTGTGAATATCCTTGTCCTGTTTTTCTCTCCCATGTACCTGTTTTTTTTAGTATACACACCTTAGGGATAGGGACTTTGTACCTAGGGTGTACCAGGGATTAGTGGGTGGAGCTGTCCTTTGTGGGCCAGGACCCCCGCTTTGGGGGAGCAAAGGGTACTATAGGGTTAACGGACAGTTAGATCCCTATGATATGTTACTTGAATAGCCACTTTGTGGATTTATGTATGTGTTCTGATTGTCCTAAGAGCTTAACTGTTTGTTTATGGGATTTGTGCTTTAAATGTAATTAATAAAGGTTATATTTAGAGGATTTGGGATTTTGTTCTTGTATCATTGAATCACTCCTTCCTCATTTGTGGAACCGTGGATTTCTTTGATGTTTTCCATCAGAGCTCTAAAACACAAAGGTTGAATCTGTCTGACTCCTATGGACAGCTATGGCTACTTCTTTGCACCAATTCCTCCCCATGTGACTTGTACCAAACACTATGGGCGACATGTAAGAGCGGGAGTTGCGCCTGTTTTCTGGCGATAACTGCGCCTCACCGTCTCGAATCCCCTGTCGGACACAGGGATGCGATGTTAGGCGCAACTTTCGCCACTTTTGGCTGTGCCTAACATGAAGGGGCGTGCAATGGGCGCAGTGTGGGCATTTTGGGGCAGGACGCACCACATTCGAATAGTCCGATGCATGCAGGAATTGCGGTCGGCAAAGTGAGGCGCATTGCAACGCTCGACAGCTCCGACAGGCAGACCTAGTTGAATGTGGTCTACCTTAGCCGGAGGAGGCAAAATGAAGCTAGAACGTAATGGAATGGGGCAAAATGTGCTCTAGGTCGACTGTTACAACAGTACAATACTAAAAATATGTTGGCTACAAAATTATTTCATTAATAAAGATAAATTTAAAAGTTGTCTAAAAACGATTAAATGTATTGAAAAAGTTGATCATTTAAAATTAAAGGAAAAATATCTAAGATCGCAAAAGAAATAAATCTCAGCTCTCAGCACCGTGAGGCATGGAGTATGATTCAAAAAATCGTTTTTATTAGGTGTAAAACATTATCTGAAAAAGAGCTCAAACCTTCTAAAAACATACATAAATGAAATCACTAACAACTTGTTTGTCGCATTGACCGGCGCAACATCAGGAATTGGGATATTGAAAATTGCCAGGAAATACAGTAATTCAAATTCTGTAAGCGCTTCTCAGTGGTCGGCATAAACCATCCAATCATAATATGATCTACAGTGAACCATTATAACATATGGAGTATTGTTGACCATTCAAATTAAAAGGCTGGACAGTTCAAAATACAGTAAAAAATGCAGAAAAGAGCTGATTGGTTGAGCTAGCGGGGGCTTGGCTATCCCGGCCAATCAGTGCGTGAGCTACTTTGTCCCATTGTGGTCTATAGAGAGATGGGGGCATTGAAATCTCAGCTCCGTGAGGCATGGAGTATTAGAAAATAAATCGTTTTTATTAACTGTAAAACATTCTCTGGAAAAGAGCTAAAACTTTCTAAAAACAGACATCAATGAAATCACTAACAATGCGTTTGTCGTCGTGACCGGCGCAACATCAGGAATTGGGATATTGGAAATTGCCGGGAAATACAGTAATTCAAATTCTGTAAGCGTTTCTCATTGGTCGGCAGAAACCAACCAATCAGAATAGGAGCGACAGTGAACCATTATAACCTATGGAGTAGTGTTGACCAATCAAATGAAAAGGCAGGACAGTTAAAAATACAGTAAAAAATGCAGAAGAGAGCTGATTGGTTGAGCTAGCGGGGGTTTGGCTATCCCGGCCAATCAGAGCGCGAGCTACTTTGTCCCATTGTAGTCTAAGGACAGATCGGGGCAATGTAGAGAATATGTATAATAATTTCTCATAGAAGGGATATGGATGAACTGATTGGTTGAGACCAGGCGGCAGATATGAATCCACCAATAATATGTAGTGCATCGATTTTGAGTGTAGCAGGACGGGCGCGAGAGAAGGGCGCCCTAAAAGTTATTACTGTCTATGGGAAATATTCTAGTACTGTGATTGGTTGGGGTGAAGAGGGGCTCGTCCTGCTTAGCCAATCAGCGGGTGAGCTACTTATCTCATAGAGTTCTATGGGGAAAAGAAATGCAGAGCGAGCTCTGTTTGTGATTGGCTCCTTTAAAAGAGTTGCGATTATTTGGGCCAATGGGAGAGCGAGCGACGCTCTTATGGGTTTTCTTATGCAATCTATAATCAAACTGTACATGGCAGAAATAAAAGGATAAGACTCAAAAAGTTGTACCGATGTGTATATAAAATGAACAATAATATGGGTGTAACGAAAATAAAGAAATAAAAATGAATTCAATTAATTCATTTTTATTTCTTTATTTTCGTTAGCCAATGATCAATAATATTGGTGTAACGAAAATAAAGAAATAAAAATGAAGGTTTGAGTTTTTTTTCAGATAATATTTTACACCTAATAAAAACGATTTTTTGAATCATACTCCAGGTCTCATGGAGCGGAGAGCTGAGATTTATTTCTTTTGCGATCTTATATATTTTTACTTTAATTTTAAATGATCAACTTTTTCAGTACATTTAATTGTTTTTATACAACTTTGATTTTTCACTTTATTCATTCATTCATTTGAAAGACAACTTTTTTTGCTATTCACGAACATGTTTAATGATTTTTTTCGCTGATTTCCAGCCTGTCTAAATGTAATACATGTTAGGCACAGTCCTTCTGCCCTAAGTCCTCATGCGCCTCAACACTGGCGAGGGAGGAATTTTTCACCGCTGTATCGCGCACCTCCTGGGTGGTGAATTTTGACCATGGAGATACGGTGGGGTCAGTCCCTCTGCACCTAAGTTCCGCACTATGCCTCACACACTAGCGAGGTGCAGGGAACTTTACACTGCATGCATGAGCACACCTCGGGCGCCGACATAAATGAGGCGCACTTTCGTTAGATGGGGGCGAAAAGGGCGCTCCGAGCGCGATTTTCTTTACATGTCGCCCTATATTTATGAAGCTCCTGCTCAACATTTTCCAACAGATACAAATGGCCAGGCTTCAAATGTGCACCGACCACGAACGTTTTTTAAATTTACTATAGTGTTACTAAAAAATGACAGCACACAGTGTAAAGAAAGTAACACTCTATAGATCAGTGCATACATAAATACATAAACAATATCTTAATTAGTATCCAAACAAAGTTATTTGAAAACATTTCAGGTGCTAACACGCCAAGAAAAATAAATTTATAGCAGATAGAAAGTCGCATTGAGCCGTTGTGCATTGAAAGTGCATGCTGTGAGTGCGCACTTTCAACAGTTCTAACGAAAGCGTACCTGAGTGCACTGCAATACACTGTGTGAACAAATCCTAAAAAGGCTTAAAGCCCCATTTATATTTCCACGAAAGATATGTAAATGGCATGACAAATACCCAGCACATAAACGAGGATATGAACTCTCATAAACTAGAACATCATGCACACAAGAGGCATACGAGCTCTAATCAGTTATTGACAACAATAGCCCCTCTAAGCTTAAAGTTTAATGCTATAAAGCATCAAGGCATTAAATAAGCAGCAAAAGCACATAGTTTCATAGTTTGTAAGGCCGAAAAAAGACAAGACTTCCATCCAGTTCAGCCGTTGTGCAAAAGGTTTTTTTTCCAGAAAGGCAAAAAACCCAAATGGGTTCCCCAATTTGTCCTCATTTTTAGGGAAAAAATTCCTTCCCGACCCCAAACGGCAATCGGAAAAATCCCTGGATCATGCCCCTCCCAAACCCTGACACTTAACTTGTTATATTTTTACGCTCCAGAAATGATCCAAACCCTTTTTGAACTCTGTTTTGAATTAACAGACATCCCTCTGGCAGAAAATTCCCTTTCACTGCTCTTCAGTAAAGAACCCTTTTTCTATGTTATGTAAAAACTTTCGTTCCTCAAAACAAGAGGTGCCCCCTTGTTCTAAAACGCCCTGGTATAAAAAAATCTTGGAGAGATCTTTTTATTGACCTTTGTTGTTTTTTAATTATATTTATTTGCCCCCCCCGAAGCCGTCTTTTCTCTAAATAAATAACCTTAATCTTGCTAATCTTTTTGGGTATTGTAGTCCCCCCAGTCCTTTTATTATTTTGTTGCCCACCTTTGTCCTGTTCAAGTTTTTACAATGTCTTTCCTTTTAAAACTGGTCCCAAAATGCACAAATATTCCATGTGGGTCTAACCATGACTTGTAAAGGGGAGAATAATGTTCTCATCATGTGCCTCTATCCCCTTACCCCCCTTTTGTGCACCCCCATGATCCTATTTGCCTTGGCAGCTGCGTCGACATGGCTGCTACAACAAAGTTTACGCCCACCGGTTCCCAAGTTTTTCTCCATGTCTTTTTACCCACCCTTTTTTCCTTTTTAATGTAGTCATGTAAGGTTTTTTCCCTCCCCATGTGCAAAACCCTTTGAATTTATCCGTATTAAATTATCTGCCATTTCCCTGCCCGGGCCCTCCAACTTATCCAGATCCCTTTGTAATAACCATTTCATCTTTGTCTTGATTACTTACAGAGTTTTAGTATGTCTCAAAGATCATATTCTACTGGAAATCCCTGGTAAGATCATTAATGAAAATTTAAAGAGGATAGGGCCCAATAGACCGTTGTGGACCCCATGAAAACACGACCCAGTCTGAGTATGTCCCCGTTAATTACTCCCCTTTTTTTTTTTACAGGACCCCGTTGCTTACCCCTTGCACTATTTTCCCCCAGTCCAAGCATTTCATTTTATTTCCCAAACCTTTTATGTGGCCCATATCAAATGCTTTAAAAAAAAACTAGATATATGACTCCAGTCCCCATCCCCGACCCGTCTAGCAGACTTCCTCTAGAAGCTGATGAGATTAGTTGACAAGAGATCCTTCATAAACCCGGGAACGGCGTTATACATTTTTTTTTTTGAGATACTGCAGGATAGCATCTCTGAGAAATACGTCAAACATTTTACCAACAACAGAGGTTAAAGTCTAGAAGGGCCTTTCCTCCGGTCGGTTCTTGCACCATTTGGCAAAGGTAATTATTAGAGATGGGCGAATTTCTCTCAAAAATTCGATTCGGTCCTTCGACGATTTTCCCGACAAAATTTTGTTTCTTTCCCGAATTATTTGGGACAAATGCTTTAAAAAGCAGTTTTATTTCCAGGGTACGAGCCTGCGGGTGCTGTAGAACGTTGTGCCCATGTTTTAAAATGCGAGGGAGTTTGGGTTTGGTCTTCATAAAATGTTGTGTTTTAGTATGAACGCAGAGACTGCCGCCGCTCTTAGAATGGTCACTATAAAAATTCCCGGATTTTAAAAGGGGGAAAACACCAAAAAAACTCAAGCGGGAATGTGTATGATAAAAGTCATGCCGAAAGCTGGAAAAAAAAAACTTAGAAATCAGGTGGCAAAATTTAGTGAAGAGTGTGGGGGTGCGGCGGCGCCCAGCAGCAAGAGGGCAGGATGGCACAATGCATTCTGGATGGGAAAACACGAGGAAAAACAGAAAGGACAATCCCCAGTGTGGAGGTCACGACAGCCAGCATGAGATCAGGCAGTGGAAAAATGAATTCTGGAGGGGGCAAAACAGTATTAGGCCACGAGTGGCAAATCACACAGTGTGGAGGTCACGGCGGCAGCAGTATGAATCAGGCAGTGGGGACAATGACATTCTGGAGGCGGCTAAAAACGTATTAAACCACAGATGGCCAATGATACAGTGTGGAGGTCACAAAGCAGCGTGAGATCAGGCGTGGCCAAAGACATTCTGGAGGCGGAAAAAAAAAAGTTTAGGCCACAGAGGGCACAATCACACAGTGTGGGGTCACGACAGCGCGCATGAGATCAGGCCGTGGGACAATGAATTCTGGAGGGGGGCAAAAAACAGGGGGAAGCCACAAATGGACAAGACTGGGGCAAGGTCACGGCGGGGAGCAGCATGAGGTCAGGCGTGGGACAAAGACACAGTGTGGAGGCATGGCAACAGCCACCAGCACATGAGGTCAGACGTGGGACAATGACAGTGTGGATGTCACGGCAATGCAACGCAGCGCAGCATGAGGTCTAGGTGGCACAATGACAGATGTTGAGGTGGGGGGGCAATACCGTCCCCGGTAAAGATGGTGGTAGGCAGATGGAGAAACTGGGAGAGAAAGTGTGGCATCGGGGGGGGTGGGGGCATCAGAAAATGGCTGAGGCAGGTAGTTTGAAACCCAGACTGACGCCCAAGGGATTGGTGGTGGAAATCCTGGCCCATCCACGCCCGATTTCATCTTGACAAAAAGGGCAGTCGTTCCACATTTCCCCTGGACAAGCGGGTTTTCCTTGGGGTAAGATGGGCCCCCCCCCACTGAAACCCCCCTGATGCCACATACTGGCCCCGGGAGGACGCTTTCCCCCTGCAAACCCGGAAGTTCGGCCCCACATCCAGTTTGGTGCCCAGTGTCCGCGGATTTCTAACGAGGTGGCGGGCTGTCCAAGTAGGCCCAAACCTGTTGGTTCAGGCGCTCCAGGGCCGCTGTGCTGGCGACTGCCCTCCCCACTAGCTGGGTGAAAGGGGTGCTCATCAGTGACTCCAGACTTGGTTATACGTGGAGCTGGACTGCTCTTACCCCCCCCCCTTTCCCCCAGCAGCCGCGGCAGTAGTACGTGGCGCTGAGGAAACCCCCCCGGGCAGACGTCGAGGAGGGCGATCCGACTAGGCAGCGGCCAACTGATTACGGGGATTTCCCTTAGTATTTGGTTTGTCTTCCCCCTTTAATAGCTGGGAAAAAAGGCTCCCCTTTTGGACCCGGTAGGTGAGGTCCAATGGGTGGAAGCCAGAAAATCATCCCCTTCCGGAGCTGATATTCGGCTGGGCACAGCCAGGGGAAATAACATGCTGCGGGCCATCTGCACAAGTGACTCTGAGGGGGTCCCTGCCTCCATTTACATGTATACTGCCACGGTGCTTGGGGGTCATCTGCCTCATTTCCTCATTCCTCCACCTCCTCCAGCGCACCTGTCCCCCTCTCTTTTACCTGGGGGAGAAAATCCCTCATTCACCAGCAATGCTTTGCTCCAAAATTTCCCCCTCCTCCTCCTCCATTTCAGTCCCCCCCGGGTTCATGTGGCCACGAGATGTAGTGCCACGTCCCAGTCCCCTGCCCAGACAGATTTTTTTAGCATCTTTCCAGGCATGAGCATGGAATGATGTTATTCTTCCCCTAGTCCTGGCGACTGACAAATAACGTCGCCCCCTCAAATGGCCCAACAAAACGGGAGTTGTCACGCTGACTGCCCCGGCTGACATCAAAGTTACCAAGGGAGTACTTCTGTCTGCCGGATCATCAAAAAAACTTTTAATGGCTTTTCTCTGTTCTACATCGGTCCCAAAAAATGTGAGGCTGGAATTCCGGGGTGGAAACATGCATTCGGTGTGTTGGGGGAAGGCCCTTCTGCCCCTGCAACTGAGGAGGGTGTTCCTGGCTTTGTACGAATGGATAAAGTGCAGCACATTTCCTGGCCTTTTTCAGAATGTTCTGAAGACTGAAGACTCGGACCTTTTCACAACCCGTTTTTAAACGTGTTTCCATGCAGGGCGCATGGACCATCCCTCCCCGGTGCAGCGCGGACACCATGTTCCTCCCCATTTTTTCCCCTCACCCTGGTTCCCATTTGCATTTTCCGAGAAAGCCCCACATCGATTTCTTGCTGCATGACGCGGAACAGTTCCCCCCCTGTGTGACTTGTTTGCCCAGGCAAGCCAGGTTAGAACTGCGTGACACCCCTGTGCCCCACCATGTGTTGATGGAGGGAGTACTTGTGGAGGCTGAGATGGTGGGGTGGGGGTGGAAGAGGAGGGGCGGGCTTGGGCAGGTGCAGCATTTTAAAGTGGAGGAGAAAACGGCGTTCCCGTCCAATTTTTTGGTGTGCCTGGGGTGGACGCACATTCACCAGGGGGGCCGTAAAGGAATGTACAGCCCCGCCATAGTTTACAGCCCAGAGTCCCGCTGCCCTGGGCCCCCTTTTCTTCGCTCCCGTGCGCTGATGCCCTCCCAAAATTTTTATCCCCGCTATATAGTGGCGCTGAGCCCGACCACATAGTATATCTTGGGTGAGGGAACTGGATGGGGCAGAGGCGGGGGGAAAGGGGAGGGCCCTGACCCCCTCCCGGGCCAGCCAACTAATGGTTTTCTGAGGTTCCCCCCGATCTTGGCTGGGGTTGTCAGAGTCTCTGGGGGAAGAGGATGACCTAGTAACCAATCAAAAACCCTTGGGTTTTCTGAAAAACACATGGCCGCTAATGACGCGGGGGTTGTGGCCTCCCGATGCCCCTGCTGCGACGTCCCCTTCTGTGGCGACCCGGTGTTTCCCGGAATGTTTGTGCCACTGCCACTCGCAGGGGCGAGCCTGCCACCCCTCTGTTTGACATATGTTTGTTCTAAAAAGTACAGAACTGCTTTATGATGAAACTGTATTGATAAATATACACCCTGTTTTAGACTCCAAATGAACCCAGTAACAAGCTTGGGTAACCCTTGGATATAAATTGCGCTCCACAAATGGCCAGGAAAAGTTTACTTGTATGTGTCGTTTAAAAACACTGTGTTTTACTAAATGTAAAAGCACAAACAGGCAAAATTAACCTTCGGACATGAATTAGGCTACAGGAAAAATGTATATATTTTGGCGTTGAAAAAGACGGTTTATTTTTGTCAGCACACCAGCAAAACAACGCTTAATTAAACCCTGGATGTAAATTGCGCCAAAGAATTGAGCCCCACAAACTAGTAGCTACGTAGCGTGTTACAATTGCGTGTTTTCTACGCCACACAACAAGAGATACAGTTGTAATTAACCTTTGCTTGTGAATTAGGTGCAGCGCGGACACCATGTTCCTCCCATTGTCCGTCACCATGGTTCCGATTTGCAGTTGGCGCGGAGAAAGCCACACATCGATTTCTTGCTGCATGACGCGGAGCAGTTCCTCCCCTGTGTGACTTCGTTCGCCGAGGCAAGCCAGGTGTAGAACTGCGTGACACCGCTGTGCCCTACACATGTGGTATGATGGAGCAGTACTTGTGGAGGCTGAGATGGTGGTGGTGGTGGTGGAAGAGGAGGAGGCGGACTTTGGCGCAGGTGCAGCAGTTTGACTACGTGGAGGAGAAAGGGGGCGTTCCGTCCAAGTTGTTGGGGGCGGGTGGAAAGCACATTCACCCGTGGGCCTAAAGGGACATGTACGGGCCCCGACCAAGGCCCAGCTCCAGACGTCCGCGCGCCGTGCCCCTTTGGGAAACAAACGATAAGTAAAGGGATGACCCACCTTTGTTCACATTTTTTATAAAGTGTGGTACTCCCTTTTTGGGGAAAAAAATTTTTTACGGCTTGGAATTCTCCATTGGCTGGCACAAGCCATTAGTTCTCTAACGGTTTTGCAAGTCCCCCATTTGGAAAGGGGGGACTGGCAGTACCAACAACTTGGACAGGAGCACGGTAGGCTGCTGCCCCCCCCCTTTAAAAGGTTGGACGATAATGTGTCTCTTTGCAATGCCTCCTGAACGATTGCTGGCGCCAGAGAGGAGGAGGGGCATCGGGCCCCCGGGGGTGATGTCAAAGGAAACAGCCCCCTTTCTGCAGAGGGTGGGGAGTTTTTTGCGGCGCAATGGAATGCATCCCATGGGGCGCTGTGCTGTTGTGCTGGTGGCAGGATGGACCCACATTGGCCCCCGTTTCTCCCAGGCACCGGGTGTGACGCTGTGTTTTTGACGCAGGGCCTGTGCCAAGGGAAGCTCCCTGGCCCACGTTTTCATTTTTCTGCCCACAGATTCAAAATTTATACCCATTTCGGCTCCTCCGGTGTCTTAAAGGGGCAAAGAAACCCAACCGCCGAGTATCGGATTTTACCGCCAAGCTGGGAGAGCGACTACGGGCCGCCGCTGCCTCGCTGGCCCCTGTGCTGCTACTTTCTTGGCCCTGCAAAGCGGGTTTTTTTCCCCGTGGCCGCTTGGCCCCCGCCCTCCATGTGCTATCCTGCTGACCACGGGAACGACCCACT
This sequence comes from Phyllomedusa bahiana, assembly GCA_025379985.1. Classification (NCBI taxonomy): domain Eukaryota; kingdom Metazoa; phylum Chordata; class Amphibia; order Anura; family Hylidae; genus Phyllomedusa; species Phyllomedusa bahiana. Next base: position 120,583 of record JAODAL010004838.1, on the reverse strand, counting down.
TGTTGGCGCGCTGCTGCCTGATGCGCAAGTGATCCCCTCTTCTCCAGACGAGGTGAACCCCTTCCCTCCCCGGGGGCCCCCAAAATGCGGGTCGGCTACATCATCTTATTTGTGTTTCATCGTTCCACTGCTGCCCTATTCCCGGTTTTGGAGACAACATGACCTCCCTGCCACTTCCACATTTACTTTCCCGCCTACTGCAAGAGCGGCGATATTGGCCCCATTTCTTCGCTGCCAAGTGCTGCTGACTGCCCCCTAAAATTGTTCTCTCGCTATTAGGGGGCGTGAGCCCAGACCCATAGAAAATCTCTGGCTGGGGGAAACCGGATGGGACAGAGGGGGCTTGGGGACAGGTGGGGGGCCGCTGACCCCCCCCCGGGGCCTTTGCCAACAAATGGTTGTGTCTGGGGTTTTTCCCCCCGAATCTTGGCTGGGGTTGTCAATGTAATTGGGGGGAAAGAGGATGACTTAGTCAACAATCAAAACCCTTGGGTTGCTGAACAACCACGGCCGCTAGATGACAGCGGCAGTTGTGGCCTCACCGAGTGCCCCCTGCGGGCGATCCCTTGCTGTGCTGCCCCTGGGCCTTTTCCAGGAATGTTTGTGCCCTCCCACTCGCAGGTGCAGAGCCTGCCATCTCTTTTGGACATACTGTTTGTTCTAAAATGTACAGAAAATGTTTGATGAGATTTTCGTATATGATAAATAAAACCCCCTTTTTGACTCCAAATGAACCCAGTAACAAGTTGGGAAACCCCTTGGAAAAATTGCGCTCCACAAATGCCCAGGAAAAGTTTACTTGTATTGTCGTTTAAAAACACTGGTGTTTTACTAAATGAAAAAGCAAAAAAGGGCTTAAATTAAACCCTTGGAAATGAATTAGGCTACGGGAAAAAATGTATATATTTTGGCGTTAAAAAAAGGGGTTTTTTTTGTCAGCAACCAGCAAAAAAACGCTTTTAAAACCCTGGATGTAAATTGCGCCAAAAGAATTGGCCCCACAAACTAGTAGTTTGTAGCGTTTTTAAAATTTGTGTGTTTCTACGCCACAAAAAAGAGTTTACAGTTTAATTTAAACCTTTGCTTGTAAATTGGCTACAGGAAAAATTTTATATATTTTGGCGTTTAAAAAATAGGGTTTCTTGGGGCAGCACACCAGCAAACAACGCTTAATTAACCCCTGGATGAAAATTGCGCAATAGAATTGAGCAGTAAAAATGTGGTATTTGTATTGTAAAAAGCTGTTTTTTAAAATGAATAAAACAGGAAGGGTTTTTGATCCCATTTGGATTTTGAATGTATTGCAGCTGCAGTGGCGCACACTGGATTTCTTTCCAATACCCAAAAAAAAATTAGAAAATAGAAACTTTAAGAAACAATCTCTGAAAACAACTGAGAACCCCACAAAATGTTTATATAAAAATCAATTCTTCATAGACTATCAGCCGCGGCAGCACCTTCCCTGAGAGCACATGAGAGGAGTTTGAGCTCCCCGTCCGCCCGGAATATATATGCGGGGGGACGTCACAGAATCCCGCCCGGCCTTTATTGGCTTCACCTTGCAATGTATGCAGGCTATGCCCTTCTTCCCCCCCAGAGTGCTTTGCCCAGTAGGGCCATGTGCCGCGCCATTTTACAAACAAAAGCACACTTTGTTCACCCAAGTACCCCAAAGTTCGCTTCGTCCGAACCGAAGTTTTTCCTGAATTCTAAAAGAATTCCACTTCGTTTTGAATCGATTCGCCCCTCTTAGTAATTATCATTAGTTATTACAAAAAAACCGGTTTTCCTTTATGAGAGCTTCAGGTTTCAGATTCCCCCAATTTTATGTCTGGGTAGTTAAAAATCGCCCATAAAAATAAACCTCATTTGATTAGCCGCCTATCTATTTGCCTGAGGAGTACTTTCCATGGGTTCTGTATATTTGGGGGCCTATAGCAGACCCCCCATTATATTATATTTTTATTGTTACCCCTTTAATTTACCCCAATGATTCCAATGTTCATTACCTGTACCTATATTTCCCGCAGTGTTGGCTTCAGAAGGATTTTCATAGGAAGGAACCCCCCCCCTTCCAGCTTTGCGATCCCTTTAAATGACTGTAACCCTGGGAAGTTAACCCCCCCACCATGCTCTCGTAGCCTTTCTCCCCCCGTTTTTCCCCCATTTTTGTCATTTTTTTTTGGTCAGCTTATTTAGTAATTTAAATTATTTTTTTTTTTTGTGGTCGCTTTGCATTGGTTTTGAGCAGAATTTTGAGATTTTCAGTTTATTCCTTTCCCCTGATTTTTTAAAAAATATTGCTACACCCCCCCCTCCCCCCCCACCCCCTGGGGTTTTATTCCCATTTTCCCGTCTCTATCTTCCTATCTTGCTGCTATTTGGGTTCCCTCCCACCTAGTCCCTAGTTTAAAATTCCTCCAATCCTGGCCCTTTTGTCCCCCAATACAGCGCACCCTCCCCATTTAGGTGCAGCCCGTTCCTAGATAGATCTTTAGCTAAGCAGAAGTAAGCCCATTCTCCAAAAACCCCAAAACCCTGTTTTCCTACACCCAGTTTTTGAGCCCCTTATTCACCTCTCTAATCTCCCCCTGCCTCTTTTGGGTTTTGGCCGTGGAAAGATAATATTTTTTGAAAAAATTACCCTTGGGGGGTCCTTGTCTTGGCTTTTTTCCTAAGTCCCCGAAACATTTTTAAAGGGCACTCCACCCACCCCTAACTTTGCATTGGGGGCCAAGTGCACCCTGACGCTGAATTCTCACCAGCCCCACCAGCAAAACTGTCAACCCATCCACGATATGCGAACTTGGGGCCCCAGGTAAAAACTACTGTTTGACGATTCGGTTTTGGGCAGATTGCCCTATCTGTGCCCCCTTATAATGGGGTCCCCAACTATAGCACCTGCTAGCCTGACCTGCACTCCCCATTCCCCCTCTTACTGGAGCAGCAGGGTGTGTCTTGCTGCAGCATGCTACTTTGAGGATTCCCCCTCCCTGCCAATCTTGCAAATTGTGGGGTGTACCAGATCAGGACACCTCCCTGACACTCTCCCTTACCCTTCTTTCTAAATGTTACCCACTAGCTGCCTCGTGTTCCCCCGCACCTCCATCGGCCCCCCTCCCCAACATTACACTGGGGAGTGAGTGCTCGTTGGGGAGAAACTCGCTTCAAAATTGGCAATGGATTTTTCCAGTGTTTCCCCTTGCTCATTTTGATCCAGGAACGGGCTTCTAAATGTGCATGGTTTTCACAACTGCACAGCAGGTGGGGTACATTGCACAGGTTGTGCCTGGCAGGGATTGTCAAACTGGAATCATGGGATGTTACCAAAGGGTATATGAATAAATTTTAATAATAAGCAGTAAAAACTGTCCCCCCCTAAACCCCCCAAAAAAATAAAGTCCTCAATCTTAAATCTAACATATAAAAAAAAAAAACACTTATAAGGAAAATACACTCGGATCATTCACCGCTCAAAAGCTCATTTTTTCCTTTCCCCCACGTGTTTGGCTGTGCTGCAACCTCTCTTTCAGGAGCAAAAAGGCAGATACATAATATATAAATATCATCATGTATCCAAAAAACTGCAAAGACTATAATAAAATGTAAAGTCTGAAAGCGTGAAACTCTGCAGGTACAAAAATTCATTACTGTGAAATCAATGCATATTGAGTGCCAGAGACCACATGTGTTGGGGAAACTCAATGTGCAACAGTATAAATAAAGCTCCCCCATTTGTTTAGATCAGAATCATACAGCCAACTTGATAGATAGAGGAAAAAGAGAAATTATGTATAACAACTCCATTTTCCTCCAGCTTTTGTTTTGATAAATTTCCTGCATATTATTATGTTCGTTAATTTCATTCAGTCATTGACAAAACACTGAGCTGCAGCAGTGAGACTAGATTCACGCAAGCAAATTTGTCATCTGTACTTCATCTATATTTAAATGGTCCTTATTGTAGAGTCATTTCTAAGCTATGAAGCTCTTCACATAAAGCTTTCACAAGATGCATCAGTTGTCTACGTTTACTACTAGAAGGCGCTCTCATATTATCATTTTTAAGGGGAATCTATGGGGAATTAAAATGATCCATTCGGTCATATTAAAACCTATGTTGGCTGCATCTTATCAGCCCTTTCCACACTAAGCCACTGTCTCTCCAGTCACTGCTTTGCAGGTTTGAATATATAATGTCAAATCATTTGTGATTGCAGTGCAAAACATAAAATGTCTGCCCCAGTTGTGATTAACAAAAAAATAGCAGTGTATAGGGATTAGGTTTTTTGAGGCTTTGGGGGTGTCTGGAGTCAATTATAACTACAGGGTGGGCGGGGGAAAACTTGTCAAGATGGGTGTTGACCATGGCGGCCATTTTGAAGTCGGCCAGTTTGAATCCAACTCTATTTTTTTCCAATGGGAAGAGGGTCATGTAACACATCAAACTTATTGAGAAAAACAATAGTGTTCTTGCTTGTTTTAATGTAACTTTATTCTTTCATGATTTATTTACAAGTTTCTTTTTGCTTACAGCAGAGGTTAACACGTGAGGAGCAGATAAAAATTGTGTTGTCTGTTGTCTGGTGAACGCAGTACCTGGGTTATTGCAGCATATTTCAATGCAAGACACCCTACGAGACCACCCATCTCCCATGCTACAGTGAGCAAACTGCTTGCCAAATTTTGTGAAACAGGTTCAGTGTTGGATTTGTCAAAATGTGGATGCAAGAAAACTTTCAAAAATATAGAAACATCAGTGGCTCGCCTTCATTTAGCAAGAGCCCACAGCATAGCACTCGCCGCATGTCACTGAAGAATGGCATCAGTCAAACATCCCTTTGGCTGATATTAGCTACTCACAATTGGCAACCTTACAAAATCCAGCTGCTGCAGCATCTCAACAATGATGGCCCAGATCGGAGCACAGAATTTGCAGAATGGGCAAAACAAAAATTGGAACAGGACCATCAGTTTACACAGAACATTATGTTCAGTGATAAGAGAAACTTTTTTGTGAATGGTGAAGTTAACAAACAAAACCACCGTTATTGGTCTGACGCTAACCCACAGTGGATAGATCCCTCCAAGACTGTTGGGACACACAAATTGATGGTATGCTGTGGTATATGGGGTACAAATATAGTGGGGCCATTCGTCATCAATGGAAACCTCAATGCCACTGGATATCTGAAATTGCTACATCATGCCCTCTTTATGCACTGAAGATGGCACGTTCCCTGCGTTTTTCCAGCAGGATGGTGCACCACCACATTATGGGTGTCAGGTCCGAGCATTCCTACATGAACAGTTGCCTGAAAAGTGGATTGGTCGTCGTGGGCCAGTTGTATGACCACCAAGGTCTCCCGATGTGACCACCTTAGACTTTTATCTTTGAGGTCATCTGAAGGCAATTGTCTATGCTGTGATGTGCAGCATCTGAAACAACGGATACTGGAAGCCTGTGCTAGCATTTCTTCTGTGGTGTTGCTATCAGTGTGTCAAGAGTGGGACAAGAGGATTGCATTGACAATCCAACACAATGGGCAGCACTTTGAACACATTTTATAAGTGGTCATAAACTTGTAAATAACTCATGAAAGAATAAAGCTTTGTTAAAACCAAGCACATTACTGTTTTTCTTGTGAAGTTATCTATGTTTGATGTATTACATGACCCTCTTCCCATTGTAAAAAATAAAGTTGGATCCAAAATGGCCGCCATGGTCAACACCCATCTTGACAAGTTTTCCCCCTCCCATATACTAATGTGCCACAAGCAGGAAGTTGATATCACCGACCATTCCCATTGTATCCATATAAATGGCCACCATATTGCAGATATTGTGCTTGGTGGGATTTGAACCCAGGACCCCGGCACTGCAAGGCAATAGTGTCAACCACTGAGCCACTGTGCTGCAGCGTGCCTTAGCTCAATGCCCGTTTCCTCTTTAAAGAATTCAGGTACATATGACATTTTTGCAATTATCGACTATATACAAGGGTAGGTAAAAAATTATCTGCACTCTGACTATAGTATTCATTTTGATCAACTTTTACAAATGACAAATAGATTATTTGTCAACATAATCTCCTTGATTTTTTCAATACATTTTGTCCATCTGTCAACATACTTTGGTATACCTCCATTTAAAAAGTTTTTGGGTGAGCTGTGAGCCACGAATGCACCGCTGTCTTTATCTTTTCATCAGCTGTAAATCTTCATCCTCTTTAGGCCTCCAGGAATCCAAACAATCCACTAGTGCAAGATCAGAATTATAAGGAGGATGCTTTAACACAGTGGTGTCAAACTGCCGGCCCTCCAGCTGTTGGGAAACTACAACTACCATTATGTCCACTGTTATAGATTATACAAATGCATGATGGGAGTTGTAGTTTCCCAACAGCTGGAGGGCCGGCAGTTTGACACCTGTGCTTTAACATCTCAAAATAAAGTTTTGTAGAGTGCTGACAGTATAAGCAGTGGTGTGCAAACATGCATTGTCATGTAACAACACCCTTGCATAGCAGTCCTCACCTTCGTGGCTGACACTTGTGTGACCTTCCTTAACGCCTTAAGCCGAACGCCTGAAAAGTAGTTAATGACCAGAACATTTTTTTTGTTTTTGCCTCCTTGCGTTTCAACATTTGTAACTTTTTTATTTTTTCAATGACGCAGTTTTCCAGTGGTATCCCGCTGCAGTGTTATTTAGGGAAAGTGTGTCTAGCTTGGGGTTCCGGCCTCCGGTTAGGATGTTCAGGGCCGCATGTGGGTATTCTAAGATGGCGCCTGCATGACTTCCGGTTCCGATATACGCGACTCTCCCACATCTCTATACATGTGATATCTCCATATATATTTCTGATTCCGATTTATTTATTCATTTTTTGGGTATATGTTTTGTGGTGTATGATCTCCTTTATATCATTGTATCTTTATAGTATGTTGTGTCATGTGATATGTTAATTTGTATGATGTCATGAGGTAATAGCATAAGGTCATGTGATCTATACTCATTTGTTCATTTATATGCCTGTCATCCTTTCTGTGATGTGATTGGACCAAAGTTTCTATATATATATGTATACGTGTTCCCATCTGTGTTATTCCCCCTTGAGGAAGCGTTTGAGCGAAACGTGCGGCGGGGTTTGGCTCCTCTCCACACGTGGGTGGCTGGTTGGTTGGCTAAGTATGTTTTATATTGCATTAGTTCTTATATGCTTGTACTTCTTTGCCTAAATGTATTTTCTTCAGCTTATTTACTCATAGATGGTGGAGAGTAGTAGCCTTTTTCTGTTGGGTGGTTTGTGTATATTTTATTTTTTTTGTTAGGTTTTTATTGTTTCACTGTTATTGTTTTGTATTATTTGGTGTAATAAAGATTGATTTTTACATTAGGCGGCTGTTGGTATTTGTTTGTTATTTACCTTATGGTTTCAATATTGGTTGTCCGGTTTTTTGTAGGCTTATATATATATATATATATATATATATATATATACAAGGGTAGGTAAAAAAATTATCTGCACTCTGATATAGTATTCATTTTGATCAACTTTTACAAATGACAAATAGATTATTTGTCAACATAATCTCCTTGATTTTTCAATACATTTTGTCCATCTGTCAACATACTTTGGTATTCCTCCATTTAAAATGTTTTTGTGTGAGCTGTGAGCCACGAATGCACCGCTGTCTTTATCTTTTCATCAGCTGTAAATCTTCATCCTCTTTAGGCCTCCAGGAATCCAAACAATCCACTAGTGCAAGATCTGAATTATAAGGAGGATGCTAACATCTCAAAATAAAGTTTTGTAGAGTGCTGACAGTATGAGCAGTGGTGTGCAAACATGCATTGTCATGCAACAACACGCTTGCATAGCAGTCCTCACCTTCGTGGCTGACACTTGTGTGACCTTCCTTAACCCCTTAAGCCGAACGCCTGAAAAGTAGTTAATGACCAGAAGATTTTTTTAGTTTTTGCCTCCGTGCGTTTCAACAGTGGTAAGTTTTTTATTTTTTCAATGACGCAGTTGTACGAGGCTTTGTTTTATTCGAGACAAGTTGTTCTTTATGGGGGAATAGTTTAAGTTCACTTATAAATAATTGCAGTATTTTTTTTTTTTTTCTTTTACACCATTCACATTTCACACTTAATAACTTGTTAGATTAATTCTACAGGTTATTACGGTCATGTGGACACCTAATATGTGTAGGTTTTTTTGTGTGTGTAATTTATGCACAATTATTTTTTATTAAATATTTATTTTTATTTTATCATTTTATCTTTTTATTCGTTTTTTTTTTTTTTTTACACTTTTTATGTTTTTTTTTACTTTTTATTTTACTCCCATGAAGGGAGAACTGTTTAACATTTTTTTAATTTTTATTTTTTTTACACTTAGTAATGTATTAGCATATTCATATATGCTAATACATTCTAATCTGTGTCAGTTTGACACAGCCAGTGATTAGGACAGCACACAGTGCATCCTAGTCACTGGCTTAGTACACAGACAGCTTTGGGGCCACTCTAGGTCCCCAGGGCTGACTGTGCAGCCGTTCCCCGGGCTCTGTGGGGTCACCGGGTGTTCCGATCACCTGACAGAGCAGGAGAACCCTTTGATTGCGCTGCGGTAACGTACCGCCGCAATCAAAGGGTTAAAGCACCGGGTTGCGGAGGTTTCCGCCGCTCCCCGGTGCTCATAGGAGATGCTCTAGGATCGGGGCTGTGTAGTACATCCCCGATCCTGGTGCAGCTGCGGCGTCGGGCGCCGCAAACTCCGATGTCTGCAGCGACGTCTAAAGACGTCACTGCAGAGGAACAACCCGCACCAGCCGACGTCTAAAGTCGGCGGCGGTCGTTAAGGGGTTAAACTTCTTAACCCATTCAAACATACTTCTTAGTAACAAAACACTTTCTCCATTCTGTGCACAAATTACTGTACATAGTTACATAGTTTGTAATACCTAAAAAAAGACAGACATCCAAAGGCCCAACTCCAATCTGGCAATCAGAATAAATCCCTGACCCTATGACCCTTCTCCAGAATCCTAGACACTATAACTTGTTATATTATTACACTCTAGAAATGCATTCAGACCCTTTTTGAACTCTGTTAGTGAATTCACCATGACAAGTTCCTCTGGCAGAGAGTTCCACAGTCTCACTGCTCTTACAGTAAAGAATCCCTTTCTATGTTTATGTAGAAACCTTCTTTCCTCTAGGCATAGAGGACGCCTCCTTGTTCTGGATACAGTCCTGGTTATAAATAGATCTTGGGAGTGATCTCTATAATGACATTTAATATATTTATACATATTTATTATGTCTTTTCTCTAAACTAAATAACTCTAATCTTGGTAATCTTGCTGGGTATTGCAGTCCACCCAGTCCTTTTATTATTTTTGTTGCCCGCCTTTGTACCTGTTCAAGCTCTACAATGTCTTTCCTGTTAACTGGTGCCCAAAACTGTACACAATATTCCATGTGTGGTCTAACCAGGGACTTGTATAATGGGAGAATAATGTTCTCATCATGTGCATCTTTGCCCCTTTTAGTACACCCCATAATCCTGTTTTCAAGGTAATCCAGCCGTAGGAATAGTGAAGCTTTCTCTTCTATATTATAAGTACAAAACGTGCAGAGGGTAAAATATAGCAGCAACAAACCAACGCGTTTCGGGCACCAAACTTTGCCCTTGTTCACGGTATGGTAACATAGTAAAAAGTCCAGGTTAAATATGTTTTCCTGTCTGACATCACTTCCACAGACATTTACTTAACCCTTTGTATACAAAATTTAAAACATATGTATAACACATTACTCTAAAACTAGCTACTCTAACACAATATAATGTAAGCTCTTTACATCTGTATTTATAATCCTTTATACAAGGCAAAACATTGTGAAGCTTACTTAATATATGTATGCAAGATCATTACGGAGGTTAAATCCTTTCGGTATTCTGGTCTGCAACTGCAGGATCCAGAAGGCTTCACGCAGGCGCACTTTGTGCTGCCAGTCACCTCCTCTCACTGGACGCTCCACTTTCTCTATCCCGAAGCATGAAAAACTACGTGTATTTCCTGCATGTTCTTCAATGAAGTGTTTTACTATACCAGAGTGAGTTATTAATCCTTTTTTGATGTTGTACAGGTGTTCCGCTATATGTATTTTACATTTCCGGATACTACATCCCACATATAGTTTATCACATATATTGCAACGTATGCCGTACACAATATGGTCAGAGTTACAATTCATGAAATTTTGTATGTTGTATTCCTTACATGCTTCATCATAGCCTTTAAATGCGCTTTTTTTGACAGTGTACTCGCATACATTGCATCTTCGTCCTCCACATGGGAAGAAACCCTTCTGTGCAAACCAAAGTTTTTTATTTTGTTGGCTAGAGAAAATACTAGATGTAATAATGCATCCTATTGTTTTATTTCTTTTGGGAACAAAACTAACACCTTCATCAATTATTTTGGCTAAAGTATGGTCTTGCCTCAATATATTAATTATTGTATAATATTTTTTTAATATTGTAGAAACTGGTGTTGTATGGGGTAGAAAACACCAAGGATTTAGTCGAGGGTATTTTATTTTTCTCATGTGATTTTTTTTTTTGATGCAGTAGGTCTTTTTGTGTTTTATTTTCTATTTTTTCCAATGCTTTATTTATTTGATGTTTATTATATCCTCTTGTTGTAAGTCTTTTTATTATATTCTGTTTCTCTACCTCAAAGTCTTTTTCTTTTGTACAGGCTCTTTTTGCTCTAATGAATTCCCCCAATGGGATGGAATTCAATGTGTGTTTTGAATGGCTGCTGTTTGCTCTAAGTAATGTGTTACCACTGGTTGGTTTGCGATACAGTGTTGTTATTACTTTAGATGATTTTAGATCTCCTTTTAAACGTATATCCAGGAAAGAGATTTCTTTTTTGTTAAACACATGGGTAAAGCGCAAATTAAATTGGTTTGAATTTAGATATTCCACAAACCTCGGTATGGACGCTACATCGTGACCCCAAACAAACAGGAGGTCATCGATGTAGCGCCCATACCAAAGTATGCAATGTGAAAAGGGGTTCTCCATGTGGAATATTGTCTGTTGTTCCCACCAAGACATATATAAATTCGCAACGGCCGGTGAGTCAGTGGCTCCCATGGTGACCCCCCTCAATTGCAGGTAGTAGTTGTTATAAAATTTGAAGTAATTATGTTTTAATAAGAAGTCTATACTTTCAAGTAGAAATAATATAAGTCCCTCATCGTATTGACTGAATTTTTTTAGGTGGTATTGGCTTGAGGTAGTACTAGCTCTTGTGGGATATTGGAGTAGAGATTCTCTACATCCATACTTAACCATGTATAATTGGAGGACCATGAGAAATCTTGGAATGTTTGTAATACCATCTTGCTATCTCTAAGGTAGCCTGGTGCCGTTTGTACCAATGGTTGTAGGTATTGGTCTACATAACCATTTAATTTCTCTGTTAGACTCTCATTGCTAGATACAATCGGTCTTAAACTTGGTGTAAATTGATATTTGTGGAGTTTTGGGACACCATAGAATACAGGAATTTGTACATTTTCCATTTCGAGATATTTTCTTTGTTTCTCGTTAAGGGCTCCCAATTTAACCCCTTCCTCCAATAATTTAACCAGTTTTTTTTTGGAAATTTGCGGTGGGGTTTTCCCTTAGTTTCCTATATACTTCGTTATTACTTAGTATTTTACTACATAATTGCCCATACAGTTCAGTATCCATAAGGACAATGTTACCCCCCTTGTCCGCTTTTTTAATCGTAATATTGGTATTTTCCTTTAATTCCATTAATGCTAGATTTTCTTTATAGCTAATATTATGTTTTTTATTTTTTCCTGGTTTCTCTAGGCCCATGTTTTTTTGTGCAAGTGTTCTTAGATCCCTTTCCATGGTTGTCTGAAAGGCTTCCATAGCATTGACACGCGTTTTAATTGGATAGAAAGTAGGGTTATTATATGTTAGTTCTACATTATCTCTTTGTATTTTGGGGTCTACTTCCTGATTTTCCAGTTCTTTTAACGTTATTAATGTTTGTTGTTCTAAGAACATCATTCTATCAAATTCGTTGTTCATTTCTATTTTATCTCTTTTTTTTGGTGTTATTATTGCTACTTTTACAATCTTCATCCTCAGTACTTTGTTCCAGGAAGTGCTTTTTTACTGTCAATGTTCTAATGAACTTATTAATGTCTAACAGCGTGTCAAATAATGAAAAGTCCCATGTAGGTGTAAAATTCAGACCTTTCTGTAATACACTGAGTTGTGTTTCAGACAATATATATGGTGTAAGACAAACAACACTATCATTATCCGGATAAATACTTGGGGGATCTTCTACTTTTTCTTTGCCTGTCCCTTTTGTTTTGTTTTTGTTGTTGCGCCTTCCCCGTTTTTTGTCTGTTGTTCCGTCATTACTTTTTCATTCATTTGTGCTGTGTTTTGTCTTCTATATGATCTTCATCAGGTCAATGACCTGTCCCTCGCCATGGGTTCAGACTCTGAAGTTCCACCCTCCGTTTGTTCTAAGTCTGAAAAGCTGACTTCTTTGTATTTCCTGTATCGCCTTTTAGGTGTTCTCAATATAGATCTGGACTGTCGTTGTTGAGGATCTGATCTCCAAGTATATAATTTATCATTGGCATAGTCATCTAGATCTCTTTGATTTATTTTTTTTTTCGTTTCCATAATAAGTTTCTCAATTTTTGCGATATTATTCTTGGTATTTTCCTGCAATCTTTCGTATTCAGGTGATATTTGTATCGTGAGAGTTTCCATCTGTTCTTGAATTTCTTTTAATTTTTGATTTTCATATTCTATAATAAGTTTGATAAGTTCCATAGAGCAATTTCATTTATTTGTCCATAAACTCCTGTGTATATACGAAAGTGGGGTTCTTCAATATGCGTCCCCGTGGTATTATATTTTTTTCAACGTATGTGTTTAACGTATTTTGATCCCACCATATTTTCATTTCTTTTAGTTGTATTTTCTCCAGTTTCTTCGTAATCTGTTTAAGATCTTCATGTTCTTTTGAGGTGGGGTCATTATCTCCAAATACTTCGGCTAGTTTGGATTGTCTATCCATGTTATGGAGTAAGCAGATATACCAGATTTTTGGTGTACAGCGAGCTAATATACCCGATGTTATTTAGGTATTCTCTTGCATCATAAATTAAATTGAATGTGTTGCTTATACCCTCTGCACATATATATACGTTTTATGTAAGGGATGCCTATAGCGGTGTAAATGTAAATGCAGGTGATAAAAGTCCTTGCAAAAAAAGCAACTGAATGCAGCAAAGTAACACACTAGGCTTGCAGGACGTAGGCTCATCTTGATTGCAGTTTTCACCTGGTCACTCCCTTGTATTCGCTTTCCTTCCTTTTTGCTGTGATTTCAGTCTCCAGTCGCAGGACCCATAATAGCAGAGAAATCAAGGTAATCCAGCCATAGGAATAGTGAAGCTTTCTCTTCTTTATTATAAGTACAAAACGTGCAGAGGGTAAAACATAGCAGCAACAAACCATCGCGTTTCGGGCACCAAACTTTGCCCTTGTTCACGGTATGGTAACATAGTAAAAAGTCCAGGTTAAATACGTTTTCCTGTCTGACATCACTTCCACAGACATTTACTTAACCCTTTGTATACAAAATTTAAAAAAGCGGACAAGGGGGGTAACATTGTCCTTATGGATACTGAACTTTATGGGCAATTATGTAGTAAAATACTAAGTAATAACGAAGTATATAGGAAACTAAGAGAAAACCCCACCGCAAATTTCCAAAAAAAACTGGTTAAATTATTGGATGAAGGGGTTAAATTGGGAGCCCTTAACGAGAAACAAAGAAAATATCTCGAAATGGAAAATGTACAAATTCCTGTATTCTATGGTGTCCCAAAACTCCACAAAGATCAATTTCCACCAAGTTTAAGACCTATTGTATCTAGCAATGAGAGTCTAACAGAGAAATTAAATGGTTATGTAGACCAATACCTACAACCATTGGTACAAACGGCACCAGGCTACCTTAGAGATAGCAAGATGGTATTACAAACATTCCAAGATTTCTCATGGTCCTCCAATTATACATGGTTAAGTATGGACGTAGAGAATCTCTACTCCAATATCCCACAAGAGCTAGTACTACCAGCAATCCAATACCACCTAAAAAAATTCAGTCAATACGATGAGGGACTTATATTATTTCTACTTGAAAGTATAGACTTCTTATTAAAACATAATTACTTCAAATTTGGTAACAACTACTACTTGCAATTGAGGGGGGTCCCCATGGGAGCCGCTGCCTCACCGGCCATTGCGAATTTATATATGTCTTGGTGGGAACAACAGACAATATTCCACATGGAGAACCCCTTTTCACATTGCATACTTTGGTATGGGCGCTACATCGATGACCTCCTGTTTGTTTGGGGTCACGATGTAGCGTCCATACCGAGGTTTGTGGAATATCTAAATTCAAACCAATTTAATTTGCGCTTTACCCATGTGTTTAACAAAAAAGAAATCTCTTTCCTGGATATACGTTTAAAAGGAGATCTAAAATCATCTAAAGTAATAGCACTGTATCGCAAACCAACTAGTGGTAACACATTACTTAGAGCAAACAGCAGCCATTCAAAACACACATTGAATTACCCATCCCCATTGGGGAATTCATATAGAAGCAAAAAGACCAGCCTGTAAAAAGAAGAAGGACTTTGAAGGTAGTGAACCTGAATACTAATAAAAAGATCTTATAAACAAGAAGGATATAATAAAACTCAAATAAATATCAGCATTGGGAAAAACAATAGCAAAATAAAACACAAAAAAAGACCTATGCATCAAAAAAAAATCACATGAGCAAAAATAAAATACCCTGACAAAATCTTGGTGTTTTCTACCACATACAAACACCAGTCGTTTCTAACAATTTTAAAAAAAAAATATTTTACCAATAATTTGAATATATTGAGGCCAAAGACCAATACTTTAGCCAAATAATTGATGAGGTGTTAGTTTTGTTCCAAAGAAATAAAAACAAATAGGATGCTTTATGTAGGGATTAGCGCAAATGGAAGCAGTCTTTGGTGGTTAAGCACAGCAAGGTTTTTTTGGTGCACATCCACAAAAAAAACATGCCCAAATAAAACGGCAAGGCTTGCTTTCCAAGCAAAACAAAAAAGATCCGGGTAGGAACAAAACACCCTGTCACAGGGTGTAAAGTGCCCCCAGACCCCCCGACAGTTACCGTACTCAGGTTACCCTGGCAAGGGAACCACACGCAGGTCTTGTCTCTCTCTCTCTGGAGTGCAACGGCTCAGACTCTCAGCTTCCTTCCAAATATCTAGCTCCAATGAACACGTTTGTACCAGGTAAAGGCAACCCCCACACCCCCTCTCACAGGAGCCTGCTGGCCTTATATAGGGCTTGGGAATGAAGCCCAAGGACTGGATGTGGGAGCAGCACGTCCCCACCCAACTCTATCATGTAATGCTACAATATAAAGTCCCGCGACCGGGATCTCGGCATTATTGCCATAATACAAATACAATAAACCAATGTGTCAGTGGCCTGTGCCGCTGACACCAAAAAAAATGCCTTTTTTCACAGATCGGTTGAAACATGAAGTCCGTCAATCACTGGAACAATTCGTGCCTTCCTACATTTATTACCATCTTGTATTTTCTCTAGCCAACAAAATAAAAAAATTTTGGTTTGCACAGATGAGTTTCTTCCCAAGTGGAGGAACGAGTTGAAATGTATTGCGGACACGTACACTGTCAAAAAAGCGCATTTAAAGGCTCTACCATGATCAAAGCTTGGTTAAAAAAGGAATAAAAAAAACATTCAATAAAAATTCATCGAATTTGTAACTCTAACAAAAATATTGTGTAACGGCATTACGTTGCAATATATAGCTGGACTAAACTATATGTGGGATATTTGTAGTATCCGGAAATTTAAAATACGTATAGCGGAAACACTTGTACAACATCCAAAAAAGGATTTAATAACTTCATCTTCTGGTACTAGTTAAAACACTTCATTGAAGAACATGCAGGAAAATTACACGAAGTTTTTCATTGCTTAGGGATAGATTAGCGAAAGTGGAGCAACTCAGTGAGAGGAGGTGTATGGCAGCACAAAGTGCGCCCTGCGTGAAGCCTTCGGATCTTGCAGCTTGCCAGACCAGGAATACCGAAAGGATTTAAACCTCGTTAATGATCTTGCATACCATATATTAAGTAGCTTCACATTGTTTTGCCCTTGTATACATGGATTATAAAATACAGATGTTAAAGAGCTTACATTTTGTTGGTCTAGAGTAGCTAGTTTTAGAGTAATGTGTTATTCATATGTTTTAAAGTATGCATTAGCAAAAGGGTTAAGTTAAATAGTCTGTGGAAAGTCTGATGTCAGACAGGAAACGTATATATCCTGGACTTTTTACTCATGTTACCATACCCCCCTTGAACAAGGGCAAAGTTCTGGTGCACGAAAAACGCGTTGGTTTGTTGCGCTTATGTTTTTCCCTCTGCACCGTTTCTGTATTATAATAAAGAAAAGAAAGAAAACCTTCACTATTCCTATGGGCCTGGAATTACCTTGATTTCTTGCTATTATGGGGTCCTGCGACTGGAGACTGAAATCACAGCAAAAAGGACAGGAGAAAGACGAATACAAACGGGAATTGACCAGGTGATGAAACACTGGCAATCAAGTTGAGCCTACGTCCTGCAAGCCTAGTGTGTTACATAATCCTGTTTGCCTTTGCAGCTGCTGCCTGACACTGGCTGCTACAATTAATTTTACTGTCAACTAGGATTTCCAAGTCCTTTCTCATGTCACTTTTTCCACAATTTCTTTCCATTTATCAAGTAATTATACGATTGGATTTTTTCCTACCCATGTGCATAAACATTGCAATTTATCTGTGTTTTTCAACTCTTCTTGCCATTTCTCTGCCACGGCCTCCAACTTATCTAGAGTAGTTTTTAATTACAAACTAGTCACGTCAAGGGACAGGGTTGCCACATGATGAGCCCTAAAAACTGGAACCCACTAGCCCAATGTCCCTGCGCTACTTGACCGTGCTGCCCTAGGCAGGCAAGATGACAACTGGGCGACAGTCCATGCGCTGCTAATGTGCTAGGTGGTGTCTCCCCGACAGAGGAAGAAAATCAAACATTTCGGGTCAATACCACATCAGCGATACACCAAGCCACACAAATCAGAACCAGAGGCAGGGATAAAAGTTAGAAACAAGCGATGATCAGAAGCCAAACAAGCAGAGCAGAAGGTACAAAGATCAGGAGAACAAGCGGTGGTCAGCAGAGAAAACAGTGCCCCGAAGGTCAGGTACTCAGATATGCAAAACACTAATACACGATCAGTAACAACGGTATCCAGGAACTATCACAGGCGCAGCACTCAGCCTTGAGGGGAGTTTAAATGGGATTCACGGACTACTGCCCCTGTAGCTGATTGCGAGCTGGCCTTCTGGGTACCTCCCATTGGCTGGGGCGAAATCTCCCCCTGTTTCAGGAGTGGGCAGTGTTGTCATGCAAGCATGTGTATCAGGGTAGGGATTGTGCATTCAAGCCTGCTGCAGCCTGATTGATTCCCTTGCAGCCGAGCACAGCCAAAACCTGACAAAAACCATTATTACTTTATTGTGTTTGATTACTTTACTTAGGAATTGCAAAATCACTTAATATTTTACTGTGCAATACATGTGTAAATGGTCATTATTGAAATACAATCAATTAAAGAGGGTGGATAGGCTCAATACTGAAGCCATGTAGGTTACACCACTAGAAACAGGGATCACAGTCTGTGTATGCTCCATTAATCACCACCCTGTGTTTTCTTTCTGCTGACCCTCAGTTATCTGAAACTCTTTTGCTAACTATTTTTTCCGCCAGTCCATAGCTTTCTCACATATATACTTGAACAACGCCTTTTAGTTGGCATCAGTATCATTGCTTTGAATTTTCCTAGTATTTGACATCCAATGCTCACTCCAACCCAAGTCTAGAACTAAACCTATAATTGAATACTGATCCTGAGGATTTGTTTGACAGGACTCGATCATTCATAAATCAGTTCGTGGGAATGTAGTCTATAATTCATTTTCAGTGAGATCAAATCCAGGGATAGCATTCTCTTAGCAAACCTTCAAACATTTTTCCTATCATACGAGAAAGGTTAAAACCTACAAGCTGTAGTTTTGGGGAATTCAACATTTTTAAATTTTGTCACCAACTTTTGTCATGACACAGCCATATCCTTTGGGACAGACCCCATTTTTTTACGATAAGTCACTTATTAATTAAGATAAGGGGCCTCATGTCTTTAAACATTTACTTTGTGTTTACAAATTAGAACACTGGGGGGTGTATACCCATCAGGACCTTGTGATTTGTCTATTTTAATTTTCCATAATGCGGAGCTGCAACTTCCATCCTGTGTTAGGACCCTAACGAAACATTTAAGTTATCACCCTTTCCCTCTGCCTGCATCAACACGCGAAGGTACATTGTCCCTCGGCTACTACTACAGTGGAGGAAGGAAAAAATTGTTTTTTACAAATAGGTTTGCCTTTATCTCACCAACCATCCTACAATTCTCCCTCTCCTTACTTTTCAAGAGGGCCACAAACTTTTTCAGTTTTTAATCTTTTTATATTTATATACACCGCGGTGGCCCATTTTACTTGGATAAACCCACAAATAAAATGGGAAAACGAATGGTTGGTTAGATATCAACTTTCTGTTTTGTGGCACATTTGTATATGGGACTGGGGGAGAGAGGAGGAGGACGAAAAACATGTTGCCTCTAAATGTTATCACTAGCTGTATACCCATACTTGTTGACCTTGTGGCTCAAACTGTAAAAATGGTATCACAAGCCTGTGTAACATTAGAGCTATCATGTCATGAATTTTTTGCACCCTAAGAGTGTCTTTTATTATTGAGGCACATATTAGTGCTAGAATGACACTGACAATCTGTACTCCCGGGGTCTTACCTGGCGGAGTCATAAAATCAGCGTGGGGAATTATACGTCGAAAAAAAACCAACTAATTCAGAGCTCAGGTTAACTCATTTTAAAAGTGGCTCTCACTTGTGAACCCGCAGTAATACCGCCTGGGATTATGCCATACATGAAAGCGATAAATGTGTACGCTTCGACGGTTTTCTTTTGAAACGAAACGACACGCCTCCCATAACAACCCCCCGAAATCAGGCGCATTACAAAGTGCTGCAGGCGCTTTATAATGTGCCTGATACTGGAGTGAGTCTGATTATAAATATAGCGAACATGGCTCATACGTGTCGCCCTAGAACTTTACGTTCAGAGTGTATATGTAATGACAAAATCGTTTACCCAGCCTTATGCAACGATTTTATATTTTTTAACTTGATGTAAGGTATGCCTTTGTGGTCAATGGACTCGTGACAGGTTAATGCCTTCTGATTGATTTGTTATGGTCTTGTGTTATTAAGTAATGACTGCATTAGAACTAAAGAGGAAAGCACTGCTGAGCCACTGCTTGTGCAGCCAGGGTTTTGAAATAATTGTCTATATCTCAGAAGAGCCGTTTACCAGACTATCATGCATTTTCTTAAATATAGCTTACCATTAGAAGTTCCTGGTAAGTGGCAAACAGTATGACACATCTATAAAACATGAAAGCATATTTTAGCAATCTCTTCCTATTAAATATATGGTTTGCTCTGGGGTTAAATATGCTCAGTGTTGTGGATGGAGTTATACTTTTAGTATAAAGCATGTCAGGTAGGGGGTTCTATGTAAGGAATCATAAACCTATTTTCATTTCAAATTTAATGCAGTGATACATTTTGTTAATGGACATCTGATTAAATGATATTTGTATTTTACCATAGTCTATAAACACTTGTAGAAAGCAAAAGCTTGAAAATTTGAAGAGTGGAACAAAATAATTTGAAAGAATTTCATGTGGTGTAAATACATAATTCTCCATCTGTTCAGTATGCACAGTGAGCTTAATAGTGTTACTATGTTGTTCTGCTTTTGCTATGTTTGCAAATGCTATGACTTTATAAAATGAATTCTGATATTACAATATCTATTTTTATTTTTGTTTTCAGTTTTTGTTACTTGAGGTTAAAGATTGTTTTTACCAGTAAAAACAAACAAAATTGTCTAAATTGTAAGAAAAATCCTTTGTTCAAAAACTCATCGCAACCACTCAGGTAATAACTGTTATTTCACATAGAAAGTGCTTAGATATGTTGAAGCATGACACGGATTATTTGCTTATTGATGTTGTATACTAAGAGTATCCCTCTCTGCTTCGAAGGAAGGATATAACTGCATCACAAGTACGTCAATGCCATGTGAGCGTTTTTAATCGACAAAGTTGAAATCAGGCAAAGGTTTTTATGCCGGATGATCGGAAATTTTCCAAGGATCACTGCGATATTTAGGTTTAACAATCTGTGCATCATCTTAATTAAAGATGAGCCTTTTTCCGGAGCTCTCCCGTAATTTTGGCGGGCCAGCAAATAAGATTCATAGAAACACTAGAGAAGGGTGAGATAGTCAGCTACAACCATGGTGAATGCGAGTCATAGAATGGGATGTGCTATGAGTTGCGATTGGCTGAAAATATTCATCATGCTCGTCCCATTTTACATAGAACAGCGTCTTTTCCTTGTGATCAGACCTCTGTGTCTCGTCAGCGTCTCATAAGCGATAATACATAAAGGACAGTAACCACGCGCTACTGCAATCATAGTAGGCCACAAAGATCAGACGATAATAACGATTTGGCTATTTTCTCGCACATGAGACATCCTCCATGCTCTTTTAGCTGCTGATCCTTACACATTTCTAGTTAATATTAGACGATTTGAACGATATTATGTAGTTTCGCTAGAGAATTTTTCATGCAGCATCTACCGAGTATAATGTAAAGCGCGGCGGAAATTTGAGGAGCGGGGGGGGGGGGGGGGGGGCCGCGGCCACAGAGCGCAAAACATCAGACAAGCTCTTATATAAAATGAACATTTGGTTAACAGTTCACCCATGACTTAGTGATAAGTTTTATGTAAGGTGGATTATCTTTATTATTAACAGTTTTGCTATTTGAAAAAAAGTTCAGTTACTGGATAATTGGGCTGTCTGTAATTAATATTGGTTCAAACTAATCATGCTTTTATTCGTAAACAGGCATGGTCTCATTTTGTTTAGCAATGAAAAAACTCCAATTTTATTAATCAGTATACATTTCACGATAGAAAAGTGTTTAAAATTTACCCAATTACACTATCGGACTGTCTTCAGTATTTTCCATCATTGCATCTGACAAAGTTACAATATCCCAGCATTCTTGTAATGTCAGCACTCAAGCAAACAGGTTAGGTTTGTTGTCTCACAAATATCATCTTCCGTCGTATCGTTCGAAAAAACATCAACAGTTACGGGGTTTTTTGAATTTTGCGCTCCCGTACGGTTCATCTGACGCATCTAGCGCATCTACGGTAAATCTTTACAAACAGAATTCTAATGATATTCACCTTCAGAGTGAAATGAAATAGCGTGCTCAAAAAATTACATAATCACGTTCGATATTATTCCGAAAAACTATAATCACGTATTAGTGTTATTTTGACTTCTTGCGGCACACCACAGTTAACATGTTCACTTTGACGCCCCCAACCTACTAAGCAAAACTTCGCTAAATATTTAAAACAAGCAATTCTTTACTTAACCACAGCGTGGAAATTTGAAATAAGGTGCAAAAAATAGTAAATGTATTATTCGAAAACATAACAGTTCAGTGGCTTTTTTCTGACTTTTGCGCAACCCAACGTACTGTACATTGACGCAAAAAACACAGCAATATAAGTAACATATTAAATACAGCAATTCTAATTATCTCTACCCACAGGTGAAATAGAAAGGCTGCAAAAAAATACAGTTTATTTATTAAAAAATAAACAGTTTCGTGGTTTTTGAATTCCTTGCGCACCCCCAGTTACTGTCATTGACGCAGCATCTACAGTAAATCTTAACAACAGCATTTCTACTATTCACCACCACGGAGTTGAACTTGAAAGAGTGGCAAAAAAAAATACAAGTTTATTATATCCTACA
This sequence comes from Phyllomedusa bahiana, assembly GCA_025379985.1. Classification (NCBI taxonomy): domain Eukaryota; kingdom Metazoa; phylum Chordata; class Amphibia; order Anura; family Hylidae; genus Phyllomedusa; species Phyllomedusa bahiana. Next base: position 98,372 of record JAODAL010004838.1, on the reverse strand, counting down.
ACATAAATCAGTTACGTGTTTATCTTGACTTCTTGGCACCCACGTACTGTTCCATTGCCGCACATCCAAAAGCAGCATCTACCGTAAAATATTAATTCTAAAAACTAGCACCAATTCATATAATTCACACAGGTGAACTTGAAAGGTGCAAAAAATACAGTTATATTATATCTATACATAAAAACAAGTTACGTGTCTTTTTGATCTTATTGAGCACAAAGTACTGTTGCATGACGCAAGACATCTTCGTAAACTCTTAAAACAGCAATCTCACATATTACTCCACAGGTGAATTGAAAGGTGCAAAAACATACCGAGTTATATTTTATAACGATAAAACATAATCAGAATACGTGCTATTTTTGACTTGTGCGCACCCTAGTTACTGTTCAATGAGCAAAAAAACACAAACTACAACAGCCAACAAAGCAAAATATAGCTTCTTAGTAAATCTTTTAAACTACTAGCACATGCTATATTCACCACAGCGTGAATTTGGAAAGGTGACAAAAAAAAATATACCTTTATATTATACTCAAAACATAACAGGATACGTGTTTTTTGGGACTTTTGCTCCGTCCCAGATTTGTTGATAGAACCTTGCAGTTAATTTGAATCACCCACGCAAATTTGTTAGTTGATTACGAGGGATTTGAAAAGATAGCCTTGATTTGCACCGTCTTTTAATATAAGAGAACTTTTCCAAAAACTCTTACATACCTTCTAAAACTCCTTTATATGTCTGGACATTGGAGCGAAATGGCACGGTCAGGTAAGCAGAGCAAAGAGAGGGAGGGCTCTGACATGGTAGGGTAAGAGGTAACACCGAAACAAGAAACGAGAAGGTGTGATCCTTCCAGTGCTGGCCGACAACCGAATGCCAGCGATCGTCAGTTGCAAGGACGTCAGGACCTAGTCATCGGCCCTCACTGGGTCAGGGCCCTGTGATTCTATGTAACACGACAGAACATCGTAAGCCCATTCTGTTGCCTTCAGTGGTTAATGCAATACTATGCAACCCTGACAATCTAGCAAAGTCTTTACCCTCCCTGTCCTCCCAGTTACAACCGGCCAACAAATGTAGTCATCAAGCATCAATCATGGCATCCCACCACGTCCAACATGAAGCAGCCCAAAATGTTCAAACTCGTAACATGTAAACCACTCACTGTGGATTCAAATCCACTTGACATGAAGAACCTCTTGTCGATGACAAAAATGCAGCGTTGGGGTCAGACAGGCCATGTTAAAAGATCAAGAGGATGATTTCAGGTCTGCTCTGCGACGCCCAGTTACTGATGCCACCACCGAGGGGTGACAGGAAAAGACCGGTCAATCCGGCAAAAAATCCCGGACACAGCCGCGATCGCCCGGACCAACGCCTCCTGCAGTGCCCCTTGCTCTGTAGCCCGCAGCATTCTGGACTGCAGGAATAGTTCAGGTACGAACCAAGTCACCTGTCGTGTTGTATGAAGATGTTGATACGACATTGCGGATCCATCCTGGTCTTTTCCGCAGAATTTGCTTGCCGACGCGCCTTCCATCAACGTGGCACCTGAGGGAGGAAGACGAATGGGGTAGGGTCAGTGTCATACGGGCCCGCCACAAAAAAGGGACCCCGAGGGCCGCCAGATCAAGTCGCACGAAGTCGCTCGATATGATCCGCCAGACCCACTCGGTTACAGCCGCAAAATCCGCTTCCCTCGACCTCATCGCCGTCAACAGAAAAAGAGTCCAGCGACCTCTCAAGCTGGGCCTTCTACTTGCATAGCAAGCCTCTGATTCACCCAGCGATGTCATATGCCGCCTTTGCAGTAAACGCATAAAGTAGAGGAAAGTACCTTAAGTGGTTAACCACTCCAACATGTCTAGTAACATGCTGCGAAGGCATGAGTTGAATGGAGGGTACACACTTGGCCAAAAAAAGGCCAGATCCCGACGACCGGGCCTCCAAACTACGGTCACAACCCTCTGTATCCGAATCCTCCTGCCTCACCGAACCACCAAGCGTTTCCTAACCGCATGGAACTTGTCTCGCAGTGTACCAATGTTCAGGGGTGCTTTCAGGGCCTAACGCTTCAGACACATCCACCGAAATTAGCCCGCACGTTCCACAAGACACCTACAAGTGACACTTCAATTCACCTTCTCACATGACCGGATAAGTTTCCGAAAGTAATGGCTACGAAGGTACAGCAAGGCCAGTTATCACAGCCAGCATTCTGTACTTCCGGTTGGGAACAGAATGTGAATCACTTTAACCCTAACCATCCCAAAGCCAAAAGCCTGTTACCTGTCATCCAACGGACCAACTCATTGCCAGGCTTTTGGCATTGGGCAAAAATGTTGCCTTTCCCCGCTCTGTAGTGGAAATCAGATGGGTTTAGCCGCACACGTCGCATGGCCCTCAGCATTAACTGCCACCAAATACCAGATGAACAGAGCAGGCATTTCTTTGCCAGAAAAGCGTCCTGCCCTGGACAGACAAGTTGTCATCTAAAACATTCATGAGCAAGCTTGTAATATGCATCTGTGTCCAGGAAATAAAAGTCCATCTCTCCTCCGACACCAATGGTCTAGTAAGCACGGCCAAGGACGCCTATTTCTCAGTGACAGCTCAACTGGGGTGAGTGGTGTGGATGTCTATGGGGGTCGTCAAGGTGGTCTATGGCTTCTGGCGACACGTCATTACAAAATGCTGGGATGGTTGCCAGGGCTCACTTTCCCCCATGGTCCTCTACGGTGGACATCACGCTGCACAGAAAGACACAGGCCGTGATTAAATATATATGCCTTTGATGAGACCGTCCACACACAGGTCCAGGAGCTGTTGGTAGGATGCCTAAAAGCAACACCCGTGAGTATAACGAAGCAGCTACGGCCTGGGTGACAAGAAACTTGTGACAGGCAAAGGTGCAAAACCACGTGTGGCGAATAACGGTAGACGGATATCTGCTGGCCGCCATTAAGATCAGGGCGGTAAGGCCGGAGAACATTCCCTTGCCCTGGCATATGTCAATTGTACTTCGTCGTCAACAGTAAATTTCATAAAGAAGCTACGGGTCTGGACTGCCTGTTGAAGGACAAAAGGATTCATCGAGGTCTGAGTTCGCCAATATCGATAGTTAGACCCTGCTTCATCCCGCCAACTGGCTGCGTATGACAGCGTATCAGCTCGCGCCTACCCGGTTCAACCCGTTCTCTATTGTTGGAGTAGGCAATCGCATGGAATCTCCACACCTCCAAATGCTCCAGCCCGATTTGTCCGGGCAGACCAGCGCAAATGCATTACGCCAGTACGGGATGTGACACTGGACCCTGACAAAGGCAGCGTACGGACCTCTAGGGGGGACGTTGATAACAACTCAAGAGAGTGGGTGGCAGCGTTGACGCTAAAAGAGCTCTGCACACATCACAATTGCAAGTTCTTGGAAGAAGGAAGCCATCCAAAATGAGTCACGTGCGGACTATGCCTTAGTCAAGCATGCAGCATTGTGGTGGCTGATCTTAGTTTGGGAACGTGTTGGACACTCTGAAAAAACAGGTCCCGCAAAGAGACGGAGGGGTGAGGACACAGATTCGGGCGAGAACAACGGAGCCCCTTTTCTCTCCGTCAACAAAATCCTCAACGTCCACGACAGTTTAACAATTTCATTGGTCCTTCATTACGGCAGTGGTTCGGGGTAAAGCAGCTAGTGCCAAGGGTGGCGCATCAGCTCTCAGGGTGCATAAAGATCAGGCAAGCCAGGGCTTGCCTTCGGGAGCTGATAGCTGTGCCGGAGAATCCCACTGGCTCAGCGGAGACGTCTAGGCTGGAGGTAGGAGGTATTCCTAGACACCTATCAGTCTCGACGTCCCTGCCATGGAAAAGAGCGTGGCGTCTATGGCACGCGACTTTAGAGGCGGCAGGAGGAAGTTGAGGAAGCATCAGTTTTGTAGTGCCACAGTCGGACCCTCGAGGCCTTGGGATAATATCATGGCTCATCGCTATCCCATGATGTGCTTGGGGCACTGTCCATTGAATCCAACATTGATCCTCGCAATTTAAGGGCCATCAAAAATAGACTACGTTATGGGTGGCCACCGCCTCCTGGATCCCACTTGAGTACAAAACAAAACTCATGAAGACATTTTCCTTCACCAAACCATATAGAGATTATCATTGCAGGAAATGGAAGACCTTGCTGATTTGATTCAACTGAGGGAGACCATTCTGTTCTCACCCAACCAAAGTGAGTTGCTTCCACGTTCCCCAAATACGTCACGGGTGGCAAACATCATCAGGACGTCAGACAGCAGTTTAGAGTGCCATGATAGGCGTAATCTTAGCACCTCGGCCCCAGGCAGCAGCAGGCAAGGATAGGCAGAAGGCCTAACTGGGTGACCTCTGGCAATCTTTGTTTTCCACCCTCACACAAAGCATGGCTATGGCTGGGGCCCCCCCAAACATTCCAAACAACTGAGACAGCTTCAAGATCTGAACGTGCACAGCATATCTGCGTCTCAACAAACGATGTTTTTGCATGTGTTACGGACCACCAAATCAAACTTACTGGGGTCACTCCAAAAATTGACGAATGGGCCCGGCTGGCATCGTCCCACGACATACGACGCGACAGGCTGTTGTCCTGCCCAGCAAGCCAGCGTCATATTGAGGGACCCTTCACGCACAGCTGGAGGAAGTAACCATTTCAGAGACCAAAAACGCCTACTCCGGCTTTACCACAGATTATAACTTGTGGATCGTTTGACTTTTCATCTATAGATGTATCCCCCAGGCCCCAAATGGATCTCTGATGTTGACTTGTCGGCCCCAATTGACGAGGTCCTACCGATTAGTTGACCCGGGTCTACCTTCCACATTCCTTTTCAAACCAGAAAATGGTCACCTCTTGAAAAATTTTTTTTAAAATGACTCCAATTCTTACTGCAATTTTTAATTCTCTTTTCCCACACTGTCTCTTTTTGATGGTTCTTCTGACTTGTCTACTGTGAGGTAGACTGTTAAACAGGGACTGCCATGGTTTCATGACAACTCCGTATTCCCATATACTAACTTTATCTTAAGTCAAGTTTTGAATCGTTCAATGGTTTTGAGGTATGTTGCTCGTGAGATACAGCTTAATTTTTGGTCCCTTTGGAATAGAATATGTGGCGTCTAAGTGGCAATTTCTCACCTTCTCTAATTTTTCACTAAGTCGGCCATCCTCATAGAGAGTCATTTTTATAATTTTTTTGGGGGTCACTGCTGCTCTTGACAATGCAGCAATACTACAGATCCTATTATAAAAAAAAATGTTGTTCTTACAGGACATTAGTCTCTTCACAATGGGACCACCAAAGAGGCTCAAGGGTCCTTGCTTTGAAATTTCTTGGGGGCATTTTGCTGTGAAAACATGCAGTATTACTACAGGTCCCTATTCTACAAAAATGTTTTTTCTAAACTTGACATTTGCTTTCATACGCACACTTGTCAAGAGTGCTCCAAGGGTGATGGTGACTGTCAGTATCTGGAATAGGATTTAGGTAACAAATGTTTATTGGTACACATATTGCAAATGACTTGTTTTTGCAAGATCTTTAACATACGCTATCAATCCCTTATAGAGACACACCATTTAATACAATGAAAAAAAGGGAAAACAATCAGACCACTGGTGGGATTCCATTCCTATTTATAAAAATGTGTTTTCTAGAATTAACAGTAAATAAAAACTTGCATGTAACACAATAGCTAGTCTAAAAAAATTCCTCTGAATTGTACACAAGGGTCGGTTACATAGGAATACTTGACCCAGATGTAGGTTATTATGTGAACATGGAGTATGGCCTGCATCTGACAGAGAAACAAAGTACATGAGACAATTTCTCCTACCACAGCACGTTGAAGTAAAATGAGAAAAAGAATGCCAAGATAATTCGGGCACATGGCAGACTGTAAAAGGAGCGTTACTCCAAATGGTTTTCCTTGCAGGTGAATGCTTCAATTGGGTCCACACTCATACGGTCCGCCATTGGAGGTGGCAAGCACTACCCAGGTAATTACCTGTGTACAGACGGAAAGGATGTGTGTTCATCACACTTCCTGCTTCCGTACTCTGCTTTCAGTCTCATCGACAGTTTTCGTTGCGGCGTCCACTCAGGGACATTTTAACCCTAGGCATTCGTTTAATTGTTGACGGACCGCATGCATGGGTCTTACACCGACCACCAACGGTAAATACGGACCTGGGGTCTATGGCTTGTGGCCACAAGGGATCTAAGGTATAGTCAATGTCCAGTAGATGAAACTAAAATGGTGGTTTAAAGACTCCTTTTTCCTAGGGCACGTTTTCAAATGTAGGGGTTGTTCATGCAGGTTTGGGGCTCATGCTGTGGACCTGGGACAAGGTATTTAGTCAATGTCCACGTGAAACTCACAATGGTGCGTTGAAAAAAGACTCCTTTTTCAAGCGAGCACTTATTGTAAATGAGTGGGGGTCAGGCCGGTTAATTGCAGGTTTGGCGGCTCACTGTTGTGGACCCAGGGGTACAGGGTATAGCTACATGTCCAGGTGAATGAAACTAAAATGCGTCGGTTTTGAAACGGGGACCATCCTATGTTCCGGCAATTTTAAAATGAGCCTAAGGGCGTCATGCAGGTTTGGGGGCATCTTGCTATATGTGGCCCCCACGGACTCCGGTATAGTAAATGTCCAGGTGAAACTAAAATGGGGTGGTTTGAAATGACTCCTTTCTTCCGGCACTTTTTAATTGCTGCGGTCATGCAGGTTTGGGGTCATGCTAGCGTTCCAGGACAGGGATATTCAATGTCCAGTTCAAGTAAGATGTTCGGTATTTCATATAAACTACTGCCTTTAATTGGGCACTTTTTAATTTGTGGTATGCAGGTTTAAGAGGTAACGGGCTGTGGTTAAAAGGAACAAGGGATTACGTAACATGGCTCTGTGACTTTTTTCTGCTGAACGTTTATTAAAACATATAAGTGTGCTGTTGGCATAACCGATGTAAAGGACACGTATCCATTTTGACTGTATGTGGATGTTAATTTCAGCTTCTCCAGATAATCTGTTTGGTGTTGTAATAATGAAGGTGTTGTTTGCTCATCCATAGTCTTTACATGGTTAAATCGCTCTATAATCGATGACCTCAACATTTCGAAAATCCTTATCGATAGCGGATCCGACTACTTCAGGAACTATTACGCTGCGATCTCGAAATAGCCAACGACAATCGCCTCAACAATATCCATTTGAAAAAATATTAATATACATTATTTATATTTATGGTAAGTGGGCGCTAAAACCCAGTTGTTTACACTACTATCTATGTTCTAAAGAAATTGAAAAATTAAAGAAGATGGGGGTAGTCAAATAAGATTAAATTCACGTGAACACAGTATAATACATCTAAACAGAAGTCAAGAAACAAAATAGATAAAACTAAATGTAAAGGATTAACCCCAGAAAAGGGAAGATCTTATTCTTCATACAACATCCCCTAAGACTATATCCTACACAGCCAATTTTAAATTGCCCTCTCCAAAAATTCAAACGTAATTTTAACATCGCTGGACCGCGTTTTTTGTGTGGGTTTGAGCTAAAAAAACAAGGTTTATATAGATTATTCCTTCCCGGCCCCTTACCATTGAAAGTCTGGGAATCCCACGTAATGGCAAAAACCTGAGGAAGATAATGACAGGTTTGAAAATCTGCAAGTATCCGGCAGATTTCAAAATTCGTCGCGAAAAAAAACACTCCTTGTGCTGTGTAGCACAACGTTTCACAGCTTCATCACATCACTGTTTTTTTTTTGTCTTTTATACAGTGCATAACTTTAAGGGTAGATTCACACATAGCTCATGTGTTACATATATTTCTGAAATTACTTTTTTGTACTGAAATTTCTTCTGTTTATCTAAATGTTTTTTTTTTTTGTGGCAACTACAAAGATTTGAAAGAATCCCATTCTTTTCAGAGGGGCAGTCACAGAACGGCCTGTTGTTATTATACCCTGTTAGCTGTTCTAATAATCAACAATGATTTTAATCCTGCTTGTGTATGGTCTTTCTCTTCTTGTAACAAATCGATGGTCGATAAATAACCTAAACAGCCAAAATCAAAAAAAAAAAAAAAAACTATTTGAGCCTGGTATAACTGCAAAATAAATGGACCTTCTGATGGCTATCATTTGCACCCGAACAAATGTAAAATCGCAAGTCTACCTAACAGATTATGCGTTCTTCTTCTTGACGAGTGCTTATGGGGAATTAGGGGAAAGATTTATTCACTTACATACCATGCAAAACCGCATTTGTTTTCCCTCTGTCTAGAATACATGCAACCCACCTCTTTACTTTTGTTTCTTAATGATTGTGCTATCCAAAATTCATGCTTCATTTTGCCAAAATCAATATAATTATCATAAAGCAAAGGGAAGCCATTGTTTCCCATTCAATATTTATAAACGTTTCTAAATGTTGCCTATTGTTTTCAATCAATATGTGCTATAATGAACACGGACAATTGTCGGTGGTCACCTATGTAGCATTCACACATACACTGGCGTAGTTTTAAACCATCTGGAGCGTTCAACATATTCGAGTCGTTTTATTCTAACAAGCCATAATATAATCATGATCTCACAGCATATGTAATTATACAAGGCCCTAATTAAACCCGACATTGTGTGTTGCCTTTATTTAATATTCTGTGTTAGAATTAACAAATTCGGCCTGTTACAGAACATGTCCTGCAGTGTTACTTTGCTCTCATTGTGCCAACTGACATCAGTAAAAAATCTCTTTATAGAGCTTTCCACTCATAATTCACATAATAATTACAAATAAACAAGAGTGATCAAACTTGGATGCAAATTTCTATTGGTAATAAAAACTACTTCAAACATAAATTTTTTAGCAAGGACCCTATTTTAAAACAGATAAAATTTAATAAACAAACCAACAGGTTATTAATGCCTACGAGAATTAAAATTCCCTCAATGCAGAAAATTTATTGGGGCCATCTCATTTTAGCTCAGTCAAGATCAGAAAAACTTGATGCCTCCAGTACATTCGAATAACAGTAAGTTTACGCTAAATAACCCAGTTTTTAATAAAGTTTACTGGATCAATTCTATCAGAAAACTCTGTAATAATAGAAAAAAAAATTTATCGCCAAGAATCTTAATGTCTAACAAATTTTTAAAGCTTTTTTAAAAGAGTTCTATCATGTTTCTATTGAACCTCAGCTTTAAATCATGTAGCGCAAAACGAGTGAAACAAAAGACTGCTTACCAAAAACATTGATGTATGATTTGATGCGTTCATCTTCAGACGTTAGGAGCAACTCTTAAAACTCCATATACTTATTATAACAGATGCTTCCTTAGTTCTCCAACCAACTCTCTTTATAGCTCTAAGGGTCTGTAGCAGTCGGGGTAATCTCGTATCGTGATGCTTATTTTACTGCAATGGAGCTTGTTTTCTCTTAAGTTTGACAACGCTCTAAACCTTGTGGTACATGCTGGTTTACTAAACCCCTCCAGCCAACTCTATAGCTCTCTAAATGAAATTTAAATAAGAATAGAAAATAGTAAAACCTGATATAGCAATATCCATGCTATAGAATAAGCCATCTACCAGCACTTGTTTGGAAACTTGTAAACTGCCGGCATGCCTCTGTTAACATTTCAGACTGCGTGTCAGCTGTTTCAATAAATGTTATTAGACTCGATAAATTGAGAGTGGAGTTTGCTGTCTGGATCGTATATAATGCAGTTTACTAGTAGCGTGGTACATTTCATTTAATTTTAGGTACTATGGCTAATATGGGGGGATGTACCTCGTTTGTAATAATTTCGAGAAATACTATTATGGAGGTCTGATCGATCTTATTGGTTGGTGTCCTATTTATACAGTTTTCTCCTATAATCATTTTTCAAAATAATGCCTAAAGAAATAAATCAACTTACATGGACCCTTGTAATGTATAGGGCAATCAGTAGGTAGATAATAGTCTTTTACATGGCCAAGAGTCGGTTAGGTGCTTGGTCATTAACATGGATAATAAGATTTGAGTAAGAAATACACTTTGACAAAAATTGTAAGTCCCATATAAATCAATGTCTATCATTGGAGATTACAGCCCTTACCTAATCCGCCATCACGGAAGGCAAGACACCAGTATAATAAGATGATATCTCTAGTAGTGAACCTCTGAACCCATTGATTCAATCTCAACAACATATATTAAAGATAGACTAATATAGCAGGTATAGATAATAGTACCTCTGTCGCTTGCAATCTATGACCAGTTAGTCAACACAAGCCATTGTTTACCCAATGTATTGCTAACTCGACAAGGGATAACTAAGCTTAAGGGCTAAAAGTAAAGAGGAGGGAGAGGGGCGGGCAACATACTAATCAGAGTTTAAAAGGCCCATATTTATTTTTAATAGCAAAATATCCTGTGGGAAGAAGATTGCCTCAGGCCTAATGGGGTCTTCAGGCAAGTACAATCCTCAGGAGAGTAGTGGATATTGTGATAATATATATGTCATGCCGGTGGGACATTTCAAATGACTAAGGAAGCCATCTTCAATAACAGAGTGGTGGCGTTGTGAAATGATGAACCCCACAGACTATCGTATTGCTGGAAGCTGATTGGAGGATCCGCGAATTCAACATAAGAAGGCCGGAAAGAAGATTCGGAGTAACGCCAGTAAAAACGGCTTTGAACTGTTGGCATTTATTAGGCACCAAAATTGTAGATAGCAATGTGACATAGCGTAAGATACCATTAATGATAATGTTATGTTATTTTATGTTAGGTAGATATTATGTATTAAGGCACATATTTCCAATTTCAGGACATTGAAGGAAGTCTATGCCATTTATTCTGTTAACTTTTATTATTTTAAGTACATCAATCCTTTCTTTTAAGCTTTGGCTCCTCATCATTTATAGACATTACAGGATAGGATAGACAGCAATTACCTCATATTTCAGTTGGACATAGGTATATACTATATACTGTCTCTAAAATTCCCTACCTAACTTGTGGGGGAATGTCCCCAACAAGGGCTCACCCACTCAAACAGAGGCTGAGCCACATAGGTTGATCCATACTTCTACAATAACCGTGCCCAGTTTATGTACCTAGCGTCACTCGGTAGAGTTTGAATCTTTCTTTTCTTTTTTAACCTACTTTTGTTAAATGGTATCGGGATTTTATTAAGGTTCTCCTGTTTGCCTGGCGCACTATTGACTAGATGGTGCTTTTGGGGTAAGAATTTTAGCATATTAGGTAAGTTGCAACCCATTTTTACTGGGTGAAACAAATACATATGCCAGCTCACCGACCTCAGAGAAGAACGGACTTTGCGGGATTGCAAAATTCAAAGTGAAGAAAAAGGATATCCAGCGTCTCAGAAGAATGCCATATGTTTTATTCAAACGTAGACAGCAACATACATGGATCCAACACACAAGAACTCTACTGTATCTATATTATGTTTGAACTATTATAATAGGTGTTAAGTGCAAAGTTTAAAAGTTATATATAAAGCTTCTATTACATCTTTTGTCCAGTGACAGTTTAGTTAAAAAGAGGCTTCTTTATATACAGTACATAAGAGACAATGTCCAACATTTACTTTTGCTGTCTTAAAGTTACACAGCATAAATTTAGACAGGCAGTCTAGAAGTATGCCAGATTTATCACAGTGGCTCATGATGCTTGATGATGATGATGATGATGGTTATTGTATCTTTAGACTGGTCTAGATTATTTAAACCAACTGTTAGGTGGAATACTTCCAACACCTGAACTTTGGTACATTTTTTGCTCAGTATGTTATATGTTGCAATAAGGGTATTCCCCCTTTCCCACAAAGCCATGCCACCGTGTTGGAGAGGTCACAAACATTGACAAGCTGCGCCAAAAATTCACCACTTTTTGGTCCATTTTACAATACTTTTTTTGGCACAACCACAATAGTCAATATAGCCCAATGTGTTGCTATAACCTAGGCACTTGTTCACATTTTTTTGCTGTAAATAAGAGTTAACCTGAAAAAGACTATTATAAGTGAAGTCCATCAGTATTTGTATCAAGAGGAAGCCATGACACCAGTTTGAGCACAGCCTGTTATATCCATTTTGTGATCTGTATTTTAGTTTTGTGCTGCAAATTTTAACTTTTACTGTATGCTTTGGACACAGATAAACTGTATATCTATGGGGCTAATCTGCTTCCAAGCTACCTGATGAGTTATCTGCATGGATTCCACATTAAAAAAGTGACGTTGGTTCATTTTAAATACACATTGCGCCATAGTTTACGTTGTGAACTATAGTGCAAATTCCCATTGAAAACAACGGGATGTAAATTTCACATATTTTTCATACAGATATCAACATTGATTCTGTGTTGGAATCAATGTAAAAAACTCAGCATAAATATTGTCTTACACCATAGGATCTTAGCTGTTTTTATTATATAGCTTCAAAGACCTGGTTGTCCTAGACAGCATTGATGAGACAGTAAAACTTGTGCAGGTTTTTCAAAGAAAAGCATTAACATTTAATACAGTATTACTGGTTTTAATTCTGATGTAACTGCAATTTATTGCTCAAAATAACATAAGATTCTGTCTAAACACCTTACAAAATAGACTAGTAAGTACAAACTATAAAAAATACAGAGCCTACCTGTATATGGAGGTAAATTCCTTGAGTTGATCACAGGATTACTGTATGGCTACTGGGGAGCAGAGTCTAAAGAGCACCAGTCCTTCACTCTTAATCCCTGTGAGGGAGATTGAACATTGCTAGACATTCCAGGCCATTACCTTTAATGGAGTCTTCCATAGCAACAGCTATCACCTAATATTCTGTTTTTAAGAAGCAGGCAATAATATAACCTCTGGCACCTTTCCTTCCTCCTTTAAACATGCAGCCATCACACCCATTCTTAAGAAACCATCTCTTGACCCCTCTTGTCTGTCCAACTATCGCCACAACTCAATGCTTCAATTCCCTTTTAAGTCCTCAAACAGCATGTCTGTCTTCAAATTTCCTCTCATCTCTCCACCAACTCTCTCCTTGACCCGCTGCAATCAGGCTTCCGACCCCACCACTCTACAGAAACCGTCCTAACCAAAGTCACCAATGACTTAGTAACTGCCAAAGCCTCACGCCACTACTCTTTGCTTCTCCTCCTAGACCAGTCCTCCTCTGACACTGTCGACCACTCATGCCTCCTACATATCCTCTCCTCCCCTGGCATCATGGACTTGGCCCTTTCCTGGATCTCCTCATACCTCACTGATGGGACATTCAGTATCTCTCACTCTCGCACCATCTCCTCCTCTCGTCCGCTCTCTGTTGGTGTCCTCCAGGGGTCTGTCCTGGGCCCACTACTCTTTTCTATCTGCACTCTTGGTCTCAGTCAACTAATAGCATTGCACAGCTTTCAATACCACCTGTATGCTGATGATACCCAACTCTACATCTCCGGCCCAGATATTTCCTCTCTACTCTTTCGGATCCCTGAATGTCTTTCATCCATATCCTCCTCCTTCTCCTCACGTCTCCTGAAGCTAAACGTGAAGAAAAATGAATTCATCATCTTCCCACCGTACCACTCTATCCCTCCACCTGATCTCTCTATCACAGTCAATGGCTACACTCTCTCATTGACTCCACAAGTCCGCTTCCTTGGGATAACAATTGACTCCAATCTGTCCTTCAAACCGCATATCCAAATCCTCACCTGTGCCTGCCGCCTCCACCTGAAAAATATCTCCCGTATCGGCTCATTCCTTAACTTTGAAAGCACAAAAATGCTTGTGCACGCTCTTGTCATCTCACGACTAGACTATTGCAACATCCTTCTCTGTGGCCTCCCAGCTAGCACCCTCGCTCCCCTCCAATCCATCCTTAACTGCCGCCCGTCTGAATTACCTCCCTCCTCGATACTCCTCTGCCTCTCCCCTCTGCAAATCCCTTCACTGGCTACTCATTGCCCAGTGAATTCAGGTCAAGTTAGTAATCTTGACCTACAAGTCTCTCCATAACCTCTCCCCTCCAAACATCTCTGCCTTAATCTCCAGATATCTCCCCTCACGAAACCTCCGCTCCTCACAGGACCTTCTTCTCTGCACTCCCCATGTCAATTCCTCACATAACCGTCTCCAAAACATCTCTCGTGCTTCCCCCACACTCTGGAACTCACGGCCCCAACACCTCAGACTCTCCCCCACTCTCACCAGCCTCAAAACCAACCTGAAAAACCATCTCTTCAGGATTGCTTATAACCAACCATAACCTTGCGGTCACTACACCCTCCACAAACATGTCCGCCCCTCATCTTCTGTCTCTTCCTACCTTCCTTGTAGATTTTAAGCCCTCACGGGCAGGGACCTCTCTCCTTCTGTACCAGCTGTTAGTTATTAATTTGTCACCTTTGTACTTGTTTGACCTATGTTATATATGAAACCCAAATGTACAGCACCCTGGAACCAAGGGCGCTCTAAGACAAATAATAATAATAATAATAATAATAATAATAATATATCTGGCCACATAAGGGATCATAGCAATCAGGTTGAGGTACGAGTGCACGGTCAGGGCAGGGGGCAGACAAATAGCATGCACAGGAGGGAAAGCTGGGATCAATCTTTAATTCATAGAAGAAGAATGTAAAAGTAGCAAACAAAACCTAAGATCAGGCAATGGTCAAGAGGGGAGTGTCTGTTTAAATAGGTTCTGGAGTTCTGCCATAGGTGGGGGCAATATTAATGGTGTACACTAGTCCTTTAAATTAACACAGCCAGTGCATTCACCATGGGGCACTAGAGGACATGCAGCCAACATAAGCCGCACACAGTATATTTATGGTTTATTGTTTTAAATTAACTCTTGCTGTGACCGTTTTCCTTATGGGAAGAGTCTTTCTCAGTTTTGTGCCAAGAATATACATCAGTTCAGTACAGATGAATATTTATTTGTGCTAATCTGTCAAGTTACTCATTATAATTTATCAGGGAACAATTAGTTGTATTCATTGTGGGTGATGACAACTAAAAATAAACGCAAAAAAAAAAGCCATTTGTATCCACTCTTTTCGAGGTGCCGTTTCCTAATACACTGTAACATCCAGAAAATTAATGCTTATTGTAATAAAATAGAGATCTTGTTGAAGATAATGCTGGTAAAAAGATCATACAGAATTCATGCCCCCTTAATTGTTCAATATCATCAGAGGAGCAGGTTTGCAGTAAGTTCCCTTTTAGGGAAGAGAACCTAAAGAATATGGATGCAAAAATTATCTGTTGAAGTATTAAATTCAAAACCAGTTTTTAAGGAGTTTTCCTATCATAATGTCTAAAGGGATTGTCCAACTTCAGACATTGATGACATATCGTGGGCCTCTGGGTCAAATAGTCTCTAAAAAAATGGGAATCTCGCAAGAGAACAGAGAGTGACTTTTGATCACTATATTTACTATTTTGCCATAGGCAAACTTAAACTATCAGTTCTCTATCTATAAAACACTAAAACTTAACTTTTATTATGTATACCGCTTAACCTCTATACACATTATTTAAAAACCTGATTTGTAACCTCACCATTTAACCCTTTCTACTTCTGAAGGAAGGAATAGCTCCTTTTCTATTATCAAGTCTGGTAGAGCACCACCTATTAACAGGAAAGCCTTATATATACAGCAATTTACTAACTCCAGTAAGGGATCCCAAGCCTCCTACTTGGACAGTCGTCCTTAATCTAATGGACACACAACAAATAAGGCCCCCTTGTGACACCCTCTGCAACGAGTGACACTTGTAGACAGAGGTGAGAAGTCACAATTTAAAACGTCATGCCTGACCTCCCCAACATGTTTCACCAGCTAAACTGGCTTCATCAGGGGTTAGAGGTCCAGTCCCATGTGGTCTAAGCTCCTTTCCTTTTATATCATGTTAGGTACACACCCTATTCAGGTGCTCACTAATTAGCCATCAGAGAATCCACAAAACCCACTCCCCCTTCCACTCTCCTGCACGCACACTAATAATATGTGCTGCTACTGCTGCCACCATGCTCCCATAAACAACAATCCACAGACAAGTTCACCATCTGCATAACGGGTTTGCGCCCTATCTTACCATGCTGCCCGCGCCGGCGTACTGTATCAATGGACATTTCTGCCCTGACTGTGATGGCAGAACCTATACAAGAAACCGTGAACTTCACTTACACAATTTTGTCTTGATCAATACAGTCCGTAGTCATAACTAGTGTTGAGCGATTATTATCGACAAAGTTGAAATCGGCACAGTTTTTATGTTAATCAAAATTTTTAGATCATGCAATAATTTAGGTTAAAATCTGTGCATCATCTATTAAGATCGCGCCATTTTCGGCGCTTCCTGTCATTTTGGCAGCCAGCAAATCAGCTTACAGAATAGAGCAGGGTGAGATGTGTGTGCGACGTCATGACTGGGATGTGTATGGTTGCGATTGGCTGGAAAAATCACATGACCTCATTTTACATAGAACAGCCCTTCCTGTTCATGATCAGTGTCTCTCAGCGTCTCATAGCAGTAGGACGTGCGCTCTGCCTGTGTCCAAACAGCTCAGCGAAATTATTCTATTTCTTCACAGAGAAAGCTCTACTGTTAGCTGTGATCCTTAAAACTTAGTTAGATCAGAAATTGGAAGATTTTATGTAGTTAGGTAGAGAATTTTAAAGGGTTCCCCTGTGGGCGAACACAGACAAGCTCTATAAAGAATACTGGATAAAGTTCACCAAGACTTAGTGTAGACATTGCACTGCAATAGCTTTATTATTAACAGTTTTCTATTGAAATATTTCCTGGATATTGGGCAGCCTGAACTTATAGGATACACATCTTTTCTAGTAACTGCAGGTCTCTGTTAGGTGCAAAACTCCACTTTTATTATCAGTATACATTTCAGATAGGTGTTCTTTTTCAATTTTGCCCATTCCAGCTTTGTTGATATAGCCACCTTGCAGTTAAATTAGAATCCAGCAATTTTGTAGTCAGCACAGGTTGATAGGTGCCAAAAATACCTTTTATTATCCGAACACATTACAGATACGTGTTTTTTCACTTTTGCGCACTGCAGCTTTGTTCATTGAGGCACCTTGCACTTAAATGTGAATACAGCAATTTTGTAGTCACCACAGGTAAATTGATAGGTGCCAAAATTGAGGCGGAGGAGGAAGATGAGGAAGATGAGTTTGCTAGTGCCCCTCGACCCAGAGGCTTGGGAAATCAAGGCTCCATCTCTCACATGAGTGCTTGGATGCTCCATTTCCTCCAACATGATCCTTGCATTAAGGCCATCAAAATGAACAACAGTTACTGGGTGGCCATCCTCTTGGATCCCCGGTACAAAACAAAACTCAGCACTTTCCTTCCACCCACCCAAATAGAGAGTAAAATGCAGGAAATGGAGACCTTGCTGATTGATCAACTGGAGACATCTGTTGCATCTGCTTCATGTTCCCCAAATGTCACGGTGGAACAACATCAGCGACGTGACAGCAGTAGAGTGCCAAGTAGCCGTAGCGGCAGCAGCAGCAGGCAAGGTGGCAGAAGCCTAATGGGTGACCTCTGGCAATCTTTGTTTACCACCTCACCAACGCATGCAATGCAGAGCACACATCCAACACACAGAGACCAGCTTAAGATCATGGTGCACGACTATCTGCGTCTCAACACCGATGTTTTTGGATGTGTTCCGGACCCAATAGACTTCTGGGTATCCAAAATGGATGAATGGCCCGAGCTCGCTCGCCACGCCATAGAGGTGTTGTCCTGCCCAGCAGCCAGCGTCATATCTGAGCAGACCTTCAGCACAGCTGGAGGAGTCATTACAGACAAACGCATCCGGCTTTCCACAGATAATGTGGATCGTTTGACTTTCATCAAGATGAATCAGGCATGGATCTCTGATGATGTTGTGGCCCCAATTGCCGAGGTCACCGATTAGTTGCCGGTCTACTTCACATTCCTCTTCAAACAGAAATGGTCCTCTTGAAAACTTTTTTTTAAAATGATCATTTCTTACTGCAATTTTTATTCTCTTTTCCCAACAGTTCATTTTGCTGGTTTTGCTGTGAGGAGACTGCTGTAAAAGACAGCTAGGTTTCATGACAACACCGTATTCCATTTACTCACTTTATCTTTAGAAGTTTTCGCATTGTCAATGGTTTTGAGGTCATGTTGCTGTGAGATACAGCTATAATTATGGTCCTTTGGAACAGAAATGTGGCTTTTAAGTGGCATTTCTCCCTCACAATTTTTAATAGTGGCTGAGAAGTCATATTTATAATTTTTTGGGTCATGTTGCTGTGAGATACAGCAATAATCATGGTCCTTTGGAACAGAAATGTGGCTTTTAAGTGGCATTTCTCCCTCACAATTTTAACAGTGGCTGAGAAGTAATTTTTTATAATTTTTTGGGTTATGCTGCTTTGAAATGCAGCAATACTACAGGTCCTATTATAAAAAAAATGTTGTTTCTAACAGACATTTGTTCTTCACAATTGTCCAAAGTGGCTCAAGGGTCATGCTTTGAATTTTTGGGGGCATTTTGCTGTGACATGCAGCTATACTACATGTCCTCTTATAAAAACATGTTGTTTCTAACAGACATTTGTTCTTCACAATTGTCAAGAGTGGCTCAAGGGTGATGGTGCTGTCAGAAACAGGAATAGGTAGGACACTGTTAATGGACACATATTGCAAAATGACTTGTTTTTGCAAGATCTTTAACATAGCTATCAATCCCTGTATTGAGACAACCCATTTAATACAATTAAAAAAGAGAAACAAAGACATGGTGGGATTCCATCCTATTTTAAAAATGTGTTTTCTAGAATTAAACTACTATAAAACTTGCATGAACAAAATAGCTGGTAAAAAAATTCCTCATGCTGCGTTCCAGGAAAGGGATATTCAATGTCCAGTTCAAGTAAAATGATGGTTCAAATCATACTGCCTTCTGGCACTTTTTATTTGTGGCTGGGTCATGCAGGTTTAAGGCTCATGCTGTGGTGCAAGACAGGGATAGTGAATGGTCTGTGATTTTTTTTCTGTGGCTTTTATAACCTAAGTGTGTTGCCTAAGATGTAGCATGTATCCATTTGACTGTTGTGGATGTTAATTCCAGCTTCTTCAGCCCTGTTTGGGTGTAAGAATGAAGGTGTTGTTGCTCTCCCATAGACTTTAATGGTCATTGATTATAATCTATCATCGACCATCGAATATCTTGTTGATGATGGTCAGCTATCGACCATCGACCGATGTCGATGGCCAACGTAATCGCTCAACACTAGTCATAACATTAAAACCATATAAAAATATATAGCAACAAAGATATTTTTATTTAATATTGTAAAATAAGATCCTGTCCATAATTTAACCCTATAGGAACACAATAGAAATACTCTCAGATTTCTGTGATGGTCTTTGCCCTGAATAGATTATCTAATCCTTTTTATACCTGAAACTCTTAAAGAGAATACGTCACCTTTATGTTTATGGGCAAAATTTATTGATAATGCTGAAATGTTCCTTCTATTAAGATGTGGAATATCTGAAATATATGTTTTCAAATTCTATCTTTTAGCTTCTGTTTTGTACAACCCACATTTTGTAGCCTGGAAGCTATGCAGGACAACAGATAAATTACATATTTAGTACTGCAATTAATATAGGACTTGATGGAATTAAATGTAGCAGATACTGGTAAAACATGTGAACAGCTGCAAATATTATGGCCACATTTATAACACCAAGAAACCACAACGATGTGGTGTCTGTACTTGGGTTAGTACTAAAGAGGCTAGAAGATAGTGTCTGACCTAAGGCACACAGCGATGACCAAATCTGGAGACATCCTTCAGATCCAAAGCAAGTAGTGGTATATATATATTTATTTATCACATTGGATATTATAGAATATTCTACACTATATATAGTCACAAACGTAACTTGACATTCGGTTCTCCCAACTGATTATCCTTAAGTAGGAACTCGTTACAATTACGTTTGGAAGAATTAATCTGAGCCCTCTCCAGATTCCATTTAGGTTATTGTCTACTTTGTAATCTCTTGAATATGTTTAGTGCTTCCTGCTGAAAAAGGTCTACATCTGAACCGTTATGCCTCGCTCTTAACATTTCACCCAACAGAATGTTTTTAACAGTGTATTTCAGGGGGCATGGTCCTGCATACAGGATAATGTGTTCTACCATATTTTTATGAAATGTACGTTTTCATGACATTTCCATTGATTTTCAATAAGAGTGATGTCCAGGAAATAAATATGATTGACATGAAAAGTAGACACAACTTCACACCACATGCATTAGAGTTAAGGTAACTTGTGAAGTATGGTATGGTCACCACACCAAACTCTAGAGAGATCATACAACCCTATCATAGAGGAGAAATGACTGGAGGTAGAAAAAAATAATTGGCTTCCTACCATGCTATGAAAATGTTAGCCAAAAATGTTAAAAATTTTGCTCCCATGGCTGCACCAGTGATTTGTTAGAAGAAATCACCATCAAACATGAAAAGTTAAGTTGTAACAGATATCAATCAAGTATTCTGTTAATACCACATCATAATTACCATAAACATTTAGGGCGACATGTATGAATTTTACCATTTAAATGCCAAATTTCATGCGCTCTACTGTTGGTCATAAATCAGGCACATTCTAACGCTTGTACAACATTTATGGCTCATGTATACCACTTTGAAATTGGTTTAGCTGTTCCAACAGTAATGCGCCTAGAATTGCTGGAATGAAGCTATAAATCTATAGCTTCATATGGTTCTAGTGCGCCCCACTTCCCGCACGCTGCTTGAAATCATGCGCATTACAAAGTGCCGCGGGTGCTCTATAATGCGCCTGATACGGGAATATGGGAAGCATTACACTAATGTGAATGGGGCTGCGCCTGATGTCGGGCTGAAAATACACTAGATGTCTGGCGCAGTCCTGTTCATGCAGGCCACTCTTAAAAACCATTTTAGTGCTAGAAGAACAAAATTATAAGGAATACTAGTATACAAGAATGAAACATCCACATAAACTAGATATAATCCTAATTCCAAACCAGGTCCTTGAGATCATTAAGTACATGCTCAGTGTCCCATATATAACTGGGAGCATTTTTAATGAGTGTATGCTAATCGCTAGCTAGCCAAGCGCATAAATTCTCATTTAAGGACCCTATGCCTGCTACAATTGTCCATGATGGGGGAGAAAAATCCTCCTCAGGCACCTTAGGAAACAAGTTAAATATAGGAGTAATGGGGGAATAAATCAGAAGAAAATTTGCTTGTTTCTGTGTTAAAATGTCCACTTCTAGCCCTCTAAGTACAATTGACTGCAAAAGATCCTTAAACTGAGACATTCGATCAAAGGCAATTTCTTACATGTATTTTCGTCTGATAATATATCTATCAATAAACCACACACAATAACTTTATATAAGGTAAAGCAAAGCAAGAAACTTGTAAGAAACTTTCCTTTTTCAGGTGTGGTTAATACCTTGGAAATGCATTGATGCTTTGCTTCCGTTCGTTCATTTATGCCCAGATAACTGTGTCCATCTAAGTCACAAAGCCCTGCTCCAATTTCCTGAACTTCTGGTTTCAGCAGAAATTTCATGCTGGTGCTGAATGCTTAAACCAACTGGCTAAAATCAAATATGGCTGAGAGCATATGGATACCTCTGTAACTGCAAGATTTCAGGAAAACCGCCTGTTTCTGCAGTTGCTGAAAGTTATGCAGATCTATATTAGTCATTTTTATTCACATATTTGAGGTTTACGGTCCCTCTCTCACATGAACCCATAAAACGAGTTACGACAACACTTATTTCCTGGATCTTAAAGTCTAAATTAATATGACGCAAATATTAAAAGGACACGTTTAGTATCTTCATAGAATTTTTTTCCTGTTTTATTTCAGCGGTGCTTCTTTTTCGTTACGGTTCCCCGTTTTTTTACCGTGTTTTCTCCCTCCTCTTCTCGTGCTCCGTTTTTTGAAGCTTCCTGATAACCTCTTCTATTTTCCATAAGTTGGGCATTTCTGCTTCTAGTAGTTGATCTTTCAATGGAGGAGCTATCTGAATCTGAGGTACCTGTATGTGTATAGTCCCATTCTGAAAAGCTGACTTCTTTTTTATGGCTATAAGATCTCCTTGAGTTTTTTAAAATTGATCTCGGTTTTCTTTCATACTTCCAAGTATATACATTGTTTTTTTCGTAGTCATCATAGTCCCGTTTATATTTCGATCTTTTGATTTCCATATTATGGGATTCTAGCCTAGAGATATTTTTATTAATGTTCTCTACGTGTTTATTATAAGTGTCTTCTTGTTTAAATTTTGACAGCTTTTCCTTTGTCTTTTCTATTTGTACCTGTAGTTCCTCCAATTTCTTAGATTCATATTCTACTATGAGTTTAATAAGATCGATCGAGCAGGAAGTTAATATTGCATTCCACTATATTAGAAAATCCTCTGTATAAGTAAATGAGGGCAGTTTTTTAACCGTAGCCCTCTAGGTATGATGGCTTTTTCCAGATAAACATTAATGGAATTTTTGTCCCACCAGAGTTTGGTTTCTTGCAGCTGAGCTTTTTCTAGGGATGCTAAAAGGGTTAACATCTCATCTTCATCTTGTATACATTTAGCTGTTGAGCCAAACGCTTCAGCCAATTTAGCTTCTCTATCCATGTTAAAAAAAGGAAAGCAAGGTATATGTACCCGTGTGGGTCATGCACTCTATATTTTTAATTTCAGGAGTATTGATAATTAGCGGTGCTTTGCAATCATAAGAGAGGCTACGCGGTGCACAGGTATCCCATCGGTTGGAAACATAAATAAGTAAATATAAGTCTTTGTAAGGGATAGGTGGCACTCACCGATAAACGCCAATCAGTTGCACCTGAACTCCTTGTTGCTTCACACTGGTCTATAGCGCACGACTCCCTGGCTTCCAACCACGAGCCTCGTAAACGAGAGATAGCGAAAAAATGCATGAATGGGACCAGCGCTTCCAGGTAAAAAAAGGTGCAGAAGTTTATTGAGTGCTTACATGTCCACACACATCATGGGTACAAAAACAAATGGTTAAAATCCAACGCGTTTCTGGTGCTGCATCGCACCCTTGTTCACGTCAACATTACTCTGTCTAACAGGTGTACTTAAAGAGGTTTTGCCACCATGTAATGTTGACGTGGGAACCTCCAAAATGGGTATTTAATCACTTTTCTAAATATATGTGATTAAAAAAAGGGAAAACTCTGAGAGCTACAGCATTTCTCAATCCCCCTTGGTTACCTCAAAGCTTCCCCTAGTCACGACCCAGGAGCTGAAAGGCCGCGCTTGCGTGAATCACTTCTTATCTGATGACAGGCAGAATGAATGGTCTTTTAAGGCACCGGGTAGCAATATGTTTTCTTTTGTATACAGAATAACTAGCTGTAGTGTTATTAGATTCCTGCTTTATCTGATGAAGAAGCTTTCAAGCTGCTGTGTAGAATAGGTGTTCTCTTTTGTATACTGAATTCACTAGTTATAGTTTGATTATTTGAGTGAACATGTCACAGGATCCCCTTATGCAGGCTCTGTGCTCTGGCTGTGTGTGTCTGTGTGCGTCTCTGTCAGCTCGTGATTTGTTTACATTACATTAGCTTCTTAGCAGATAAGGTTTCTCCTGACAGTGCCGTCTGAGGCTCTGTGTCTTGCTGTATTGAATCCACTGTTGTACTGTTTATTAGTTCACTTAAGTTTTGAGACGCTCCCTTGGATAATATTTCACCCAGTAGATTTTGTGACCAAATAAAATGTGAAACCTGGCTTAAATCCACTGTGGGCTTTTTTCCTTGTAAGAACAGGTGCAATATCTGTAAATATACTAACAAAGTACAGACATTCACAGGTATAGATGACAGATGTATCAAAAATAGGCAATTCATTAACTGTGATTCTGACTATCTAGTGTACAATATACAATGTACTATATGCGATAAAAAATATATAGGTAGTACGATTCGAAAGTTCAAAACACGTGTTTCTGAACATATTGGACATATAGTAAAAGGCCACACTTACCATTCGGGGATCATGAAACATTTTATAGAAGAACATAATGGCTCACTAGATGGCTTCTATTATTATGCATTGGAAAAAGTGAATAAGCCCAAAACCGGCGGTGACTGGGAACGCGCTGTACGCATGCGCGAAGCGCACTGGATATATGAGTTAGACACACGGACTCCGTCCGGTCTAAACTTCAGAAATGACCTGGCGAATATATATTAATTTAGTTATAGTTAAGCCAGTTTTCTACCATATGATCTGAGTACCATCTATGTTTAGTTCTCTATCATAGGAAGCAAGTATGTTTTAAATGTATGTCTGAAATGTTCAAACAGGAAATGATGTAATTTACCTGTACCGCCTATCTTAAGTACACCTGTTAGACAGAGTAATGTTGCCGTGAACAAGGGTGCGATGCAGCACCAGAAACGCGTTGGATTTAACCATTTGTTTTTGTACCTATGATGTGTGTGGTTATGTAAGCACTCAATAAACTAATGCACCTTTTTTTACCTGGAAGCGCTGGTCCCATTCAGTGATTTTTCGCTATCTCTCGTTTACGAGGCTCGTGGTTGGAAGCCAGGGAGTCGTGCGCTATAGACCAGTGTGAAGCAACAAGGAGTTCAGGTGCAACTGATTGCCGTTTATCGGTGAGTGCCACCTATTCCTTACAAAGACTTATATTTACTTATTATAATATTAGGTGGAGAACTGGAATGATACAATGATAGCTCTATTGTTCTAGACAAAGATGTTGACTGCCATGATTTAAGCAGTGGATAAGTTTGGGTAAATCTCAGTAGTGTGGCATGGGCTGTCATTATCAGAGAATCTAGCAAAGTTATGAGACAGTGGCAGAGCTGATTACCGTGAAGAAATGTGCAGGACACCAGAATCATGCTGCTCAGAGAAGAGGATGGTGGATCCACTGGTCACCACGTAGTGTTGGTGAAGCCTACGTCGAGGAGTGGAGTCTGAGAGGCCCCTTGTCTTCACCGGCGCCCAAGGCAAAGCAGGAAGGGCTTTGCTCTAGAGAACCCCTAGGTTGCTACCCCCGACACAGGTTCTAGCGATGACAGCTGAAGTCGAAGACACTGGAAAAGACTGGAACACAGAGCAGCAAGGTGGATGGACAGGCAGGATGGAATGGCAGGAACAATATCAGCAGACGATGGGAAACGGGCATAAACAACTGGCGCAGATGGCAGGAAGAAGAATCTCTAAAAAGCCCCTGCCCATAGTGCGTTTGTAGAGGAAGAATTACCTGTTGTGTGCTGGTCTTTTAAATCCAGACGACTGGCACATGCGCACCCCTAGTGGCTGGCAGAGGAAGGTGCATCTCACAGCAGGAGGAAGCATAGATGAGCACAGGATCGAAAGGAAGCAGGATGAGGCTGGATAAGTATCCGCACAGCGGGACGGGAGCTGAAAGCAGATGTGCCAGCGGCCAGAGTTCTGGAGCTAAAGGCAAGGAACTGGGGCACGTGTATAGTGTGAGTAATGCAGGGTGAGACAAATGTGGTGTCCACTTACTAAACTTACTTGTACTCTTGTGTCTGTTAAGGTGTTTAGTTTTCCTTTTGCACTGTTTTCTGCACCAGGAGGTGTTAAGAAGGGACTAATATGCTTTTGTAGGGGCTTCTCACATTGTACTAATCTAATTAACTGCATCTCAGTGGGTTCTCTTTATACATAAAGCCCTCTCCCAAGGTCCAGTGCATTTGACAGTTTTATTAGTATTGTAAGAAATGCTCAATGCGTTTTATGTTATACTGCAAATTGGACAGCTTCTGGAAGAGGTATTTCCATGTACATTTTTATAGTGGTTCTAAGGGAGAACTGGAACAAAACACTCATGCACTAGGGACATAACATACCAGATAAAGACACAGTCTGGAGCTATAATGATCTAAAGGTAGTTAGATCTGTTTCAATGTAGCATCATAAATGTTCCCTGATGATACCACATATTAAAGAAAACAGAATATCTAATACTTCTGTAATGGAGCATCTAATAGCAATAAATTTACACTAACAGTAATATCCAGGTGACCTGAGATCAAACACCCAAAGCAGTAGATGCAAAACCTGTCAATTCCTTAAACTGAAATACTACAAGGTTACGGGTTTAAGGGACACACAGAAAGCGAGAGAATTCCTGCTGAACTAAGGGATCAATTAAATAATGCAATGTTCATGAGTTAAAATATATGTAGGTCATAGCACATATCCCCTGCAATAAAGAATAACAGAACATTTGAACTGTAATTAAAAGGGCTATGGAGAAATTCCTATACCAGCCATTACATGGACAAGCACATTGTTAATTTTAGGGGATCTTATTTCATTGGCCATTAAAGTGTTCCTTCCAGAAGGAAGAGTAGTTATTTTGTTTTTAAAATGTCTAGAATTGAAAGCCACTGGATCTTCACTACTAAAGACATTTATGACCTATCAACATCAGGTGCATAGCTAAATGCTTATGGGCCCAGGTGCAAAAAAAATCAGCTAGGGCATCCCCCACCCACATTAAAATTTCACTACATTTACATCTCCTAAAACAGCCCCAAAACCGCCAAAAGACATGACTGGGAGTTCAGAGTTTATTGTTTATGTTGTGTGTGTGTTTTTTTTTAAGATTTTCTTATGTGAAAGATAAAGAAAAGGGTTATGAAATAGGTTTTACTAACCTCTTATTGATGTTTGACGTACTGGTACATCATAATGCCCATCAGTGATCATGAATAGAGATGGGTGAATTGATTCTAACGAAGTGGGCTTCGTTTAGAATTTCAGGAAAACTTCAGTTCTGAACGAAGTCGAAGTTTGGGGTACTTCGCAGGAACGAAGCGTGCTTTTGATTGATAAAATGGCTGCGAGCACATGGCGTTACATGGGGCAAAGAACTCTGGGAGGAAGAAGGGCATAGCCTACATGACATGTGCAGAGATGAAGCCAATCAGAGACCGTCGGGATTCTGTGACGTCACCGCACTATATAAGTCTGGGCGCGATGCTGGGAGCTCATACCGCTCTCACTGTACTGAGTAGGGAAGGTGCTGCCGTGGCTGCATATGATGTCTGATACTAAAGAAAAAAGACTTTTGAATCAGCTCACCCGTCTGTAGTCAAATTCAGCTCCCAGGAGCACGGCAGGGCGGAGTCCTCACACAAGACAAGTAATCATGAACGAAGTGCAGCCAGCTACATCCAGGACGCTGAGTTAGAAATGCAGTAAAACTTCCATTCTTTATTTCCAACAAGTATAAAAAACGGTACATGGAGAGTCTGATACTAAAGAACTCATTTTTATACAGAGATTTTTGGGGGGTGTCTCAGCTTGTCTCAGAGACTGCTTCTCTTAACGTTCTTTTTCTGATTTTGTGGGGTATTGGATCTGAAGTCCAGTGTGCGTCCAGTGCAGCTGCATATACATTTTAATGCTATCTGCTCACAGCACATTGAATATCCAAGGGTTATCTAAGCCTGTTCCTGTTGTATTCATTTAAAGAAACAGCGTTTTAACAATCCAAATACCACTTAATTTTTGGTTGGTCATTTCTTTTGCGCAATTTACATCCAGGGGTTAATTAAGCATTGTTCTGCTGTTGTGGTTACTAAAAGAAACGTTCTTTTTCACCGCCATAGAAGCAAATTTGCCTGTAGCATAATTCATATCCGAAGGTTAATTACAAGTTTTTCTGTTGTTGTGTACCGTAAAATACACAATATTGTAACACGCTACAAAGCTGGTAATTTTTGGTTGCTCAATTCTTTTGCGCAATTTAGATCCAGGGGTTAATGAAGCGTTGTTCTGCTGTTGTGGTTACTAAAAGAAACGTTCTTTTTCACTGCCAAAGAAGCAAATTTGCCTGTAGCATAATTCATAACCGAAGGTTAATTAAGCCTGTTTGTGCTTTTATATAAAGTAAAATACGCAATATGATAACAAGAAGGCAATGTGTTACAAGTAGTGTTGAGCGATTGCGTTGGCTATCGAGATCGATCGATAGTCGGCCGCTATCGATAAGGTTTTTCGATAGTGAGCATCGATTATGCGCGATGACCAATTAAAGTCTATGGGAGAGCAACAACACCTTGATTATTTCACCCAAACAAGGCTGGAGAAGCTAAAATTTAAACATCCACAACAGTCAAATGGATACGGCTACATTTTAGGCAACACATTTAGGTTATAAAAGTCACAGACAAAAAGTCATAGACCATTTACTATCCCTGTCTTGTACCACAGCCTGACCCTTAAACCTGCATCACCCACAAATTAAAAAGTGCCAGAAGGCAGTAATAATTGAACCATCATGTTACTTGAAATGGACAGTGAATATCCCTGTCCTGGGCCACAGCATGGCCCCAAACCTGCATGACCCCCACATTTAAAAAGTGCCGGCAAAAGGAGTCTTTCAACCACCAGTTTAGTTGAACTGGACATTGACTATCCCTGTCCTGGGCCCCAGCATGAGCCCCAAACCTGCATGACCCCCACATTTAAAAAGTGCCGGAAAAAGGAGTCTTTCAACCACCATTTTAGTTTCACTGGACATTGACTATACCTGTCCTGGGCCACAGCATGACCCGGGGCCGGAGTTACAGTGGGTGCGGTGAGAGCCCAGGCTGGCGTCCGTCATCTTTTAAACACGCAGGTTAAAATGCCCTGATGACGCAGCAACGAAAACTGTCGGCTGAAGCAGAGTGCGGAAGTGTGAGAACTCCAGCCTTCCTCTGTACACAGTCAAATACCTGGGTAGCGCTTGCCCCCGTATGAGTTGACCAATTGAGCTTCACTTGGAAATACTGGTGGTTAACGCTCCATGTTACACCCAGGTGCCCTTTATCTTGGCATTCTTTTTCTCATTTTACTCAACGTGCTGGAGGAAATGGTCTCTGTACTTTGTTCTCTGTCCGTGCTCCATACCCATGTCTCTGAATAACCTACATCTGGTCAAGTTTTCCTGTACCTCCCTTTACAATTCAGAGGAATTTTTTTTAACAGCAAATTTTGTACATGCAAGTTTTTTAGTACTTTAATTCAGAAAACACATTTTTAAAAATAGGATGGAATCCCCCCAAGTCTTTTTTTTCCCCTTTTTTTCATTGTATTAAATGGTTGTCTCAATACAGGGATATAGTTATGTTAAAGATCTTGCAAAAACAAGTCATTTTGCAATATGTGCCCCAATTAACATGTCCAAACCTATTCCTGTTTCTGACAAGCACCATCACCCTTGAGCCATCTTGACAATTGTGAAGAACAAATTCTGTTAGAAACAACATTTTTTAGAATAGGACCTGTAGTATAGCTGCATGTCACAGCAAAATGCCCCAAAAATTAAAAGTATGACCCTTGACCACTTGGTCAATTGTGAAGAACAAATGTCTGTTAGAAACAACATTTTTTTTAAAAAGACCCCGTAGTAATTGCTGCATTTCCCAAAACAGCATGACCCAAAAATTATAAAAATGACTCTCAGCCACTGTTAAAAATTGTGAGGAGAAAATGCCACTTAGAAGCCACATTTTCTTTACAAAGGACCATGAATTATTTCATATCTCAAAGCTA
The DNA here is from genome assembly GCA_025379985.1 of Phyllomedusa bahiana. Lineage (NCBI taxonomy): Eukaryota > Metazoa > Chordata > Amphibia > Anura > Hylidae > Phyllomedusa > Phyllomedusa bahiana. The sequence continues at coordinate 68,631 of JAODAL010004838.1, read as the reverse complement.
CATGACCCAAAAAATTATAATGACTTCCTCAGCCACTGTAAAAAAATTTTGAGGGAAAATGCCACTTAGAAGTCCCCATTTCTGTTCCAAAGGACCATGATTATTGCGTATGTCACAGCAACATGACCTCAAACCAATGACAATGCGAAAACTTCTTAAGATAAAGTGAGTAAATGGAATACGGTGTTGTCATGAAAACTTGCTGTCTTTTACAGTCTCCTCACAGAAAAACCAGCAAAATGAACTGTTGGGAAAATAGAATAAAAATTGCAGTAAGAAAGTATCATATTAAAAAAAAGTTTTTTAAGAGGACCATTTCTGTTTGAAAATGAATGTGAATTAGACTGGCAACTTATCGTGACCCTCCGGCAATTGGGGCCACAACATCATCAGAGATCCATCGCAGATTCATCTTGATGAAAGTCCAAATGATCCACATTATCTGTGGAAAAGCCGGATGGCGTTTGTCTGAAATGACTCCTCCAGCCTGTGCTGAAGGTCCGCTCAGAATATGTACGCTGGTCTTTGCGTGCCAGGACAACACCTCTATGGCCTTGACAGAGCCAGCTCGGCCCATTCGTCCCATTTGGATACCCAGCAAGTTCGATTGGGTTTCAGGAACACATGCAAAAACATCGGTTTTGATACGCAGATAGTCGTGCACCAATGTTCTTAAGCTGATCTCTTTGTGTTGGATGTGTGCCCTTGCATTGCAATCGCGTTGGTTGATGTGGTAAACCAAGATAGCCAAGGTCACCCATTAGGCTTCTGCACCTGCCTGCTGCTGCCGCTAACGCCTACTTGGCACTCTACTGGCTGTCACTCGCGTAGTTGATCCCACCGTGACATTTGGTGGGAACGTGAAGCATACGCAACAGATGTCTCCAGTTGATCAATCAGCAAGGTCTCCCATTTCCTTCATTTTTTACTCTCTATTTGGGTGGGTGGAAGGAAAGTGCTGATTTTTGTTTTGTACCGGGTATCCAGGAGGGTGCGCACCCAGTAACTGTTGTTCATATTTGATGCCTAAATGTGAGGATCATGTTGGAGAAAATGACAATCCAAGCACTCATGTGAGAGATGGAGCCTTGATTCCCAAGCCCTCTGGCTCGAGGGGCACTATCAAACTGATCTTCCTCATCTTCCTCCTCCGCCTTAAATTCGCGGCCAACCTATTTCCAAGGAGACAGGGTCGTCGGTAACATCGGTGTCTAGGAATACATCCTTCCTCCTCCGCCTCTGCCTCCTTCTCTCCGCTGGCCGTCCGCCCACTTCAACCTCACAAGCTCACACAGCCTGACATGCCTGAGAAGATTCACCTCTGATAGCTGGATCGCCACCCTGCACTAGCTCTGGACCCCGAACCACTGCCTAAAGGAAGAACCGAGAAATTGTGAAACTGTCGGCATTGTGGATTTGACGGAGAGGAAAGGCTCCGTGTCCGCATTTGTGTCCCGTCTCCTCCCCGTCGCTGTCCGGACCTGTTGTTTCAAGAGTGTCCAACGATCGTTCCAGAACTTAAGATCACCACAATGCTCATGCTGACAAAGGGCATTGTCCGTCAAACCCCCTTGACCATTTGGTGGCTTTCTTCAAAAACTGGCAAGGATGAGTGCAGAGCTCATTCACCTTCCTCCACTCTCGTGTTTCAACACCCCAAGTGTCTACCGCTGCTTGGTCCCCCCACAGGGCCATGTGTCACTTCGTACTGCGTAATGCATTGCTTGCTAGCCACAATCGCTGGAGCATGTTGGAGGGTGGTAATTCCAGGGGTTGCCCACGTCAACATGAGACGTTGACAGGTGGAGGCCTAGCGTGAACGCTGCAACGCAGCCCAGCGCGGGATGAAGCATGGGGTGCGAACGGCGGAAGTGCAACTTATAACCTCGAGCCTTCTTCAGCAGGCAGTCCAGACCCGGTAGCTCTTTAGAAATTTCTGGACGACAAGGTACATGACATGTGCCAAGGCAAGGGATGTGCTCAGCCTACCGATCTTAATGGCGGCCATCTGATTTCTCCGTTATCGTACACCACCTTGCCTGGCACAAGGTTCTTGTCACCCAGCCAGCGCTCGGTCTCGAGTGCTTAGGAGCCGTCCACCAGCTCTCTGACCTGTGTGTGGACGTCTCCAAGGCAGATTAAATTCAACACGCCTGGTGCTCCTGGGGCACTTGATGCCACCAGAGGACCATGGGGGGAAAGAGCCCAGCACCATCCCTGCGGTTATTTTTTGAAGAGCGACCTCGCCGAGCCTGAGAGCCACCCGTCACACCCCAGAGAACATCCACCCAGCTCACCAGTGAGCTGTCACAGAGATATAGCGGCCTTGGCCGTGCTTACTAGTCCATGTGTCCTGGTGGGGAGATGACTTTTCCGGACACAGATGCAAACAACTCGCTTGATGAAATTTTTACATGCCCGTGCCTGGCCAGGGCAGGGACGGCTTTTCGGCAAAGAAATGCCTGCTCAGGCATCTGGTATGTGGTGCAGGCGAGTGCCATGACTTGGCGGAACCCATCTCTGTCCACCAACGGAAAGGCAACATTTCCAATCCAAAAAGCCAGGCAATGCCGACATTCCAGGTTTGTTTTGTTCTTGGGATGGGTTTGGGTTAAAGTGTTTTCTTTGCACCCAACCTGGAAGACAGAAAGACTGGCTGTCTAGACACACTTGGCCGCTGTAACGGCGTGCAGGTCATATCAAACTGTCAGAAGGTAGAAGGGGTAGGATGGGTCCGTCCTGGTGGTCTGGGGATGGTACTCGTGCGACGGTGGAGGCTGAAGCGTAGGCGGATCCCTGATCAAGACTCTGAAGACATGGGCAGCTAGGAACTCTTGGGAGGAGGCGGCGTATGATGTGTGCGTCGTCGCCCAGTGTAGTGCCGTGGATATGATGGCCCGTGTCGTCGGTCAGGCCATAATTGGTGCCAATTGAACCCGACCCAATCCACTCCTCTCCAACTCTGCATGGGCCTACGACAAGTTGGTGGTGGTTAAAACCACTAAGGTTCTTGCCTCTACTAATTCGTATATACTGTCAAAGTCGGCATATGACATCCGCAGGTTGAATCAGAGGCTTGCTCACAGAAGGCCCATGCTTGAGAGGTCCTTGACCTTTTATTACATGCGAAAAGCGCGGATCGGGGGTTTGCGCTGTACCCGTGGCTGGCGAATCATATCAGCGGAACTTCTGCGACCGCCCTCACGCTGTTTTTGTGGCTGGACCCTTAATTGGACACTACCCCCATCTCTTCCTCCTCGTCCACTGGATGACGCGCTCGGCAAAGAAAATACTGAGAAAAGAACCAGGATGGTGATCCGCAATGTCCGTCATCATCACATCAATCATCATCAACAACACAGGTACTTGTCGTTCCTGACTTTTGCAATCCAGAAGTGCTGCGGGCTACAAGCAAGGGCACTTCCATGCGGTTGCCTGCCGGCCCGGGATTTTTGCCGATTGACCGGCTTCCTTCACCTCCTCAGAATTGCAGTCCAGTAACTGGCGTCAGAGCAGACCTAAATCTTCCTCTTGATCTTTTACCATGCCTTCTGACTCCCAACCGCATTTTGTCATCAAAGGGTCTCAGACACTGGATTTTCCACATGTGGGGTACAACGAGTTGAATCATTTGGGCTGCTCTATGTTGGACGGATGCTGAAGATCTGATGAACGATCTTTTTGTGGCCGTGAGACGCGAGGACGATAGGTAAAGACTGCTAGAGCAGGTTGCATTAAACCACTGAAGGACAGATTGGCAGAACGATGTTTTCGTACTTTTACTTAGATTCACAGGCCCTGACCCAGCGATGACAGACCTGACAGTCCTGCAACTCGACGATCCGCTGGCATGCGTTTGTCGCCAGCACAGAAGGAGCACTTCTCTCGTACCGTCTACCACTCTCCATGTGCTCTCCCCCCTCTTTGCTCGCTTACCACCCTGCATTTCCGCTCCATGTTCAGAAAATATAAAAATTTGAGAAGAAAGCGAATAGTTTTGGAAAGTCTCTTACTAAAAACCGGCAAATCACAGCTATTCTCAAATCCCCTCTAATCTAAAACAAAATTGCTGGATTCAAAATTTAACTCAAGAGTGTATATCAACGAAATCTGACTGGGCCAAAAGTCCAAAAACACGTAATCTGTTATGTTTTGAATTATAATAAACGGAATTATTTCCACCTTTCAATTCACGCTGTGGTGAATAAAGAATTTCTGTTTTAAGATTTACGTAATGCTTGCGTCAATGAACAGTGCATGGGTGTTGGGGGGGGGGTGGGGGGGAGGTTGCAAAAGTCAAAAAACACTTAACTGTTCATGTTTTGATATAATAAACTATATTATTTCCACCTTTCAATTCACCTGTAGTGAATATAGAATTGCTGTTTTAAAGATTTAGCGTAGATGCTGCGTTAATGAACAGTGGGCTGGTGTGCAAAAGTCAAAAAACAGACGTACTGTTTTATTGTTTTGAATGATAAACGGTATTGATTTTTGCACCTTTCATTTCACCTGTGGTGAATATAGAAATTGCTGTTTTAAGATTTACGGAGATGCTGCATCATGAACAGTGCTGGGTGCGCAAAAGTCAAAAAAACACTAAATATTATGTGTTGATATAAATAAACGGTATTTTTTGTTGCACCTTTCAATTCACCTGTGGTGAATATAGAATTTCATGTTTCAAGATATTACGTAGATGCGCGTCAATGAACATTGCAGGTGCCAAAATCAAAAAACACGAGTAACTGTGATGTTTTTCACGTACTATACACGTATTTTTGCAACAAACAACCTGGCTGACTACAAGATTGCTGGATGCTAATTTAAGTGCAAGTGATATTATCAACAGTCACATGTGGACTGGGTAACATTGAACACCGATCTGAAATGTATACTGAAACTAACAGTGGAGTTTTGCGGCTAACAAAGAGACCTGGCAGTTACTATGAAATGATGTGTATTCAATATAATTTCAAGGCTGTTACCCAATATCCAGGAAATATTTCAATAGCAAACTGTTAATAATATAGATATTCACTACAATATCTTACACTAAGTCTTGGTGAACTTTATCCAGTGTTCGTTATGAGGTAGAAGCTTTGTCTTTGTCACCCATGCGGGCCCCCCTCCCCCGCTCCCACCGGCCGTGAATTTACAGCGGTAGAGATCTGCTTTAAAATTCTCCTAGCTAACTCACATAAAATCATCAAATCTCTAATCCTAAACTAAATTGGCAGGATCACAGCTAATATAGAGGTTTTCTCTGTGCGAGTATGACCCTAATTTCGCTGAGCTTTTGGGCCACAGGCAGAGCGCAGTTCCTATCCCTAATAGACGCGATAGAACACTGAGGCAGAAACTGGAAATGAACGCTGTTCTATTACAACAAGGTCATGTGATTTTTTCCAGGCCCCAATCGCAACCATACACATCCCAGTCATGACGTCGGCACACGACATCCCACCCTGCTCTATTCTGTAATCTGATTTGCTGGCCGCCAAATAACAGAAGCCACCGAAAAAGGCAGCAATCTTAATAGATGAATGCACAGATTTTAACCTTAATTATCGCATGATCTGGAAATTTCAATCACCATAAAAACCTTGCCGATTTCAACTTTGTCGATAAAAATCGCTCAACACTAGTTACAAGTATATTAGGCGTAATGAAAGTCCTCCTGGTGAAAAGCAAGCTAGGGTCATGCATAGCAGTAATACAATAGTATTGTTATAATTTAGTTATATTTACACCTACTAGGAGCAAACATTCAATATTGAGAAAGACGAGAGCCCAAAGCGAAAACCCTGAGTCCCCTCCCGACAATCAATGAGGCGGGTGAAGGGTATCGCATCGGCATACTCCAAACTATTGCCATCCTGACTCCCCGGCACCCCCAGAACAGGAGCGACCGTGCACAATAACCGCACCCGCCCCTCCTGCCCCTGTCCAGGATGCCTCAAGAGGGAGCTGCAGAAGAAGAAACCATCAAATGGAGAGGGTCATAACCCAAATAAGGGAAACACAGGTAGGGAGGGAGGGGAAAGGGTAGTAGCCAGCCGGGATCGAATACCCCCCATCACTCACCAAGATGATAGGTCGGTCCATTCAAAACGAGATGAGTTGAGCGTAGACTAACAGAGTCTGGCATAGTGTGTTGATTTGCAAAAATTAAGCCAATCGTCCCAGAACTTAAGAAATTTGAGGATATCACCCATTGAGTCACTCCGTATTTCCTCCCACCTACAGATCTTATCAACCTCATCAAACCATGCAGTAACGGATGGTGGCGTTGTAGAGCGCCAAAGCCTAGGTATTACTGTTTTAGCGGCATTCAATAAGAAAGTGATAAACTGGCCTTTCAGAGAATTGGAGGAGCCTTGGATTAGCATGAATAACAGGACAGTCGGATCATTATCCAACTTTTCACCTGAAATTATGCCAATTATGTGGATTACTTTAACCCAAAAGGGCTGCACAGATGGGCAACTCCACCAAATGTGCATCAGGGTACCCTCCGCACCATGGCATCTCCAACATGTATTAGGGATGAAGGGTAAAGGGCGTGCAGCAACGAGGGGACCCTGTATCAGATTATCTTGTAGTTCAGTTCCTGAGTTCGAACAGAGACAGAGGATCTCCGCGCGAGCGCGAAAATTCGGTGCCACTCATCTTCGGAGAGTTTCCTAGCAAGCTCTCTCTCCCATGCCATTTGGAAATGGAGCTTCGAAGTTGGCGTAGTCTGAGTCAACAGACCATAGATCCTAGATAGTAAGTGTTTAGAGAACGGGACTTGAAGACACCAGTTCTCAAAGGTCGAAAGAGCTCTGTTGAGGGAGAGAGGGGCGCTGAAGGATGCGCACACGCTGCGCAGTTGATAATAATGTAATCTCGAGAACCTGGAGCTCTGGCATTCGTCTCTCAGGATCGAGTATGATTTAACCACGTCGTCTTGATACACATCCCCAACAACTCCAAAACCTCTGCCCCTTCCTATTCCAAGGTCCGTTGGACGCAATGTCTCCGGTACCCCAGGGTTCCCAGTAAGTGGGGTGAGCGGTCCTCCTGGGTTCATGATAACCATGGAGGAGTGATAAGATCTGGTTACTCGTATAACTGTTTGTACTACTAGAGGAAGAGAGTCCAGGCTTTTTGTAGGGAGCCACAAAGGAGGAATCCAGGGGAGTGCCGCTGTTGGAGAGCCATAGAGTTCCGTCTCGATTCGCACCCAAGCCTTTGTCTGAGAGCCGTGGAAGCCGTCCAGGATTCTGACTGCCGAGGCCGCTAAATAATAAGCTTGAAGATTTGGAACCGACAGTCCATCTTCCGTCCTAGATCTCATTAGGATTGCTCTAGAGATCCTAGGGTGTTTTTGTGCCCAGATAAAGCACATTATCAGGCTATGCAGGGCTCGGAAAAAAGGCTTGGGAAGCGTAATCGGAATGGTCTGGAATAGGTACAGTAATCGGGGTTTGAATTTTCATTTTTTACAATGTTGATGCGACCCAACCAGGAAAAGTCTTTCTTTTCCCACTTGGAAAGGTCAAGCTTTATGGAGTTAAGAAGTGGTGGGTAATTGAGGTCAAAGATTTTACTGGGATCCGCCGGGATATGGACTCCCAAATATTTAATGGAGGAAGGCGCCCATGCAAAGGAGTAGGCTTCCTTTAGACAAGTCACTTCACTGGGGGACAGGGGGATATTCAGGGCCATACTCTTGGCCATGTTCACCCTGTGGATACTGAGTGACCCAAAGTCGTTTAGAACACGCAGAATAGAAGGGAGGGAGATCAGGCGTTCTGTGACATAAAGAAGTAGATCATCAGCAAAGGCTGAACATTTCACATTAAGAGCACCACACTTCACTCCACCGATAGAGGTGTTCAAGCGAATGTCCTGGAGCAAGTGCTCCATGACTAGAGCATAGAGGAGAGGAGAACGAGGGCAACCCTGCCTGGTACCATTGCTGATGGTAAATGGAGCAGAAAGCGATCCATTAATTCGTATTTGAGCCTGTGGGTGGTGATACAGGGCAGGCAGTATCTTATCACTAAGAATTGGGCCAATCCCAAGAGACAAAAGGACTCCCGAAAGGAATGACCAGTCAACCCGGTCGAAGGCCTTCTCTGTGTCTAAAGAAAGCAACATGCAGGGGATCTTAGATCTTCGTACGTGGTTGACTAGTGTGAAAGTTTTGAGAGTATTATCTCCGTTTTTCTTTTTGGTTTGGAAGCCCATTTGGGCCCAGGTGGATGTGTTTAAATAGTTTTTGAGCGTTTTTTTAATCGAAAAATTTTGGAAATCGAAAGGTTTTTTAAAGGTGATCAAAATTTTCGATTCTTTAAAATTTAAAGGGTTTTAAAATCTTGTGCATAAATCTTTTAAAGATCGCGCCTTTTGGACCCCTTTGCTGTCATTTTGGCGGCCAGAAAAATTCCGGATTACGGGACTAGAGCAGGGTGAGATGTGTGGGTTGACGTCATGTTTGGATTTTGTATGGGGCGATTGGCGGGAAAAAAATCACATGCCCTTTTCGTTTTAACTTTAGTTCGGGCTTTTCCTGTTCAGCCTTAGTGTTTTCTGGGCTTTCCTAAAATGGGAAATTTGGAAAGTGCGCTCCCCTGTCCCCAAACAGCTCAGCAAATTTAGTTTTTTTTGGGCACAGAGAAACCTTTACTATTAGCTGTGACCCTTTTCCCCAATTTAGTTAGTTTTAGAGTTTTTGAAGTTTTTTTTGTATTTAAAGCTGGGAAAATTTTTTAAAAAGCAGCAAAAAACCGTTTAATGTCACGGGGGGAGTGGGGGGGGGGGGGGGCCGCGGGGAAACCGAAAAGGGCTCTATCTAAAAAGAAACTGGATAAAGTTAAAAAAAGCTTAGTGTGGGGAACTTTTGCACTGCAATTTCTTTATTTTTAAAACGGGTTTGCTATTAAAATTTTTTCATGGATTTTTGGGCACCCTTGAACTTATTTTGGGATAAAACCATTTTTTTGTAACTGAGGTCTCTTTGTTGGGGTGCAAAAACCCCAATTTTTTTTTTCAGTATACATTTCAGTTTGGGGCTTCTTATTTTCTTTTAAATTTTACCCATTTCCACCTGTTTTTGATATTTCCACCTTGCATTTAAATTAAAAACCTTCCAATTTGTTGTAAACCCGGGGTTTGGTTTGTTCCCAAAAAATTTACCGTGTATCATACGAAAACTTAAAGATACGTGTTTTTTGACTTTTTGGCCCCCCAGCTTTGTTCATTGGGGGCCCCCTTCCCCCCGAAAATTTAAAACGAAATTTTCTATAGTCACTACAGGTGAATTGAAAGGTGAAAAAAATTACCGTGTATTATACAAAAACTTAACAGATACGTTTTTTTTGACTTTTGCGAAACCCAAGCTTTGTTCTTGATGCAGCATCCACGTAAATTTTTTAAAACAGCAATTTAGTCACAAAGGGTAAATTTAAAAGGGTGAAAAAAAATTAGGGTGTTTTAAAACCAAAAACATAACGTTCGTGTTTTTTGCACTTTTGCCCTTTTCCAAAATTTGTTGTTAGAAACCTTTGGGCAGGTTAAAATTTTAAAAACCCAGAAATTTTTGGGTTTTGTTTTGGGGGATTTGGGGTTTAGCTGTGTTTTTTGCCTTCTTTTAATAAGAGATTTTTCCCCCAAAAAACCCTATTCCAAAATTCTAAAAATTTTTATTTTCTAAACATGGAGGGAAATGCAGGGGGAAACCCGAGCAAAAGAGGGGTTTTAGCCTGGGAGGTTGGGTTACGGAGAGGGCTTTTCCCCAGGGGCTGGGGGAAAAAACCGCATTGCCAGCGGATGTCATTTGCAGGCCCGTCGGCCTGTCTCGCTGGGGTCGGGGCCCCTGTGAATCAAAGTAAACAAAACATCTTTCCCCAAATCTGCCCTTTCCCCAGGGGTTAATGAAACCCTTTGCATCTAGCGTCTGCCCTTCCTCGCCCGGGCTCAGTCACGGGCCCCCAAAATGTCATTTCGCATCATCAGAAATCAGCCCAACATGAACCCAGCCCAAATGAAACTCTGAAACCCCCCACTGTGGAATCCATTGTTAAAAGCCTTTTTGTGAAAAAAATGGGGTTTGGGGGTCAAAAGGCATTTTAAAAAGGGATAAAGGGGATGATTTAGCTGCTCTACGCCCATTTAAATGTTTGCCTTCAGAAAGGGGAAAAAGGGAACCCGGGTTTCAATCGTCAAAAATTCCCGGGCGGTCGGCCAACGCCTTGCAGTGCCCCTTGCTTTGTAGCCCGCAGCATCTGGATGCATGAAAGTCAGGACGACCTAGTCACCTGTGTTGAATGATGATGATGATGACGCCCCCATTGCGGATCCATCCTGGAGTCTTTTCCACAAATTTGCTTGGCCGATCGCTCATCAGTGGACGAGGAGAATACGATGGGGGTATTGTCCAATACGGTCCCCACCACAAAAAGGGAGAAAGTGAGGGGCGGTCGCAGAAGTCCGCTGATAGAATCCGCCAATCCATGTCAGCGCAAACCCCGTCCTCGCTATCACCGTCAAAAAGGTCCAGGACCGCTCAAAGCCTGGGCCTTCTTTTAGCAATCCTCTGATTCACCCAGCGATGTCATGATGCCGCCCTTTGCCGTAAACGCATAAAAGAAGGCAAGAACCTTAAGTGGTTAACCACCACCAACAAGTCTAGGTCACATGCAGCGAACACCAGACATGATTGAAAGTGAGGGAACACTTGGCCAAAAAAGGCCAGACCGTCGCCGGCTCCAACCACTGTCTCTCCCTCTGTATCCACCTCCTCCTCCGGCCCCCACCACCAAGCGTTCCTCAGCTGCCATGTCTCTCAGAAGTCATGATCAGGGATCAGCCTTCCGCTTCAAGCCTCCACCGTCGCCCGAGTACTACCAGAGACGCCCCATCCTACCCCTTCTCCTTCCGCCAGTTTGACGACCTGCCGCCGACTGCGCCAGTCTACAGCCAGCCTTCTGTCTTCCAGGTTTTGGTAGCAGGCAATTTCTTTGCCAGAAAAGGCCGTCCCCTGCCCTGCCAGCCACGTTTCATCTAAAATTTCAAGCCGATTTGTCTGCATCTGTGTCCGGAAAGAGTCCATCTCACCACCGACACATGGACTAGTAAACACGGCCAAGGCCGCTATAATCTCTGTGAACAGCTCACTGGGTGAATCTCTCCTGGGGTGACGGTTGGCTCTCAGTCCTCGGGCGCACGCTTCTTCAAAACCGCAAGGGATGGTGCAGGGCTCTTTCCCCCAAGGTCCACTGGTGGCATCAGTGACCAGAACACCAGGCCCCCGTGGTTGAAATTAATCTGCCTTGAGACCGTTCCCACAACAAAGGTCAGGAGCTGTGGACGCTCTCCGCAACAAGACCGAGCGCTGATGGGTGACAAGAACCTTGTGCAAGCAAGGTGGTGTTGTCGATAACGGCGAAATCTGCTGGCCGCCCTTAAGATCAGGTAAGGCTGGAGCACATCCCTTCCTGGTACATGTCATGAACCTTGTCGTCCAGAAATTCTAAAGAGCTCTCCCATTCCTGGACTCCTGCTGAAGAATCTCGAGGTCTGAGTTCGCACATCCGCCGTTCGCACCCTGCTTCGATTTCCCGCTGCTGCGTTGCAGCGTCAGCTCGGCCCTCATCCCTCAACCTCTCATTGTTGACGTGCAACACGCTGGAATTCCACCCTCCACATTGCTCCATTGATTTGTGGGAGCAGCGCAATGCCCCATTACGCAGTACTAAGTTGACCACAGGCCTGACAAGCATCGGTGCGGACCTCGGCATGTTGATCCACTCAGAGTGGAGCAGGTGAAAGACTCTGCACCATCCTTGCCAGTTTTGAAGAAGCCACCGAAATGGTCAGTGCGGTAGCGATGCCCTTTCACATGATCATTGTGTTGATCTTATTTTTCTGGAACGATCGTTGGACCACTACTGAAACATCAGGTCCCGCAAGCGCGGAGGAGGAGACGGACACAGATGCAGACACGGAGCCTTTTCTCTCCGTCAAATCTCCACAAGGCCCGACAGTTTTTTCTCAATTTTATCGGTCTTCAATTAGCATGTTTCAGGTTCCAGAGCTAGTGCAAGGGCTGCACCTCAGCTCTCAGGTGCAACATCTGAGGCAAGTCAGGCTGTGTTGAAGCTGTGCCGGAGTAAGCGGAGAGATGGAGGTTATTCCAAGGACACCGACATCCCTGCCTTGGAAAGAGGTTTGCGTGAATTTGAGCAGATGAGGAAAGAAGAGTTTGCTAGTGCCCCCTCAACCCAGAGGCTTGGGAACTCAAGGCTCCACCTCTCAACATGAGTGCTATGGATGCTCCATTTCCTCCAACATGATCCTCGCATTAAGGGCCATCAAAAGGAACAACAGTTACGGGTCGGCCACCCTCCTGGATCCCCGGAACACAACAAAACCTCAGCACTTTCCTTCCACCCACCCAACTAGAGAGTAAAATGCAGGGTAATGGAGAGCCTTGCTGATTGATCAACTGAAGACATCTGTTGCGTCTGCTTCACTACCCCAAATGTCACGGTTGGAACAACATCAGCGACTGACAAGCAGTAGAGTGCCAAGTAGCGTAGCGCAGCAGCAGGCAATGTGGCAGAAGCCTAATGGTGGACCTCTGTGCAATCTTTATTTACCACCTCACCAAAACCCCCCCGCAAGCAATGCAGCCACACCAAACAACACCCAAGACCCCTTAAGATCATGGTGCACGACTATCTGCGTCTCACACCGATGTTTTGCATGTGTTCCGTACCCAATAGACTTCTGGGGATTCCAAAATGTCGAATGGCCCGAGCTGGGCTCGCCACAGCCATAGAGTGTTGTACCTGCCCAGCAGCCACGTCACATCTGAGCGGACCTTCAGCCACAGCGGAAGAGTCATTACAGACAAACGCATCCGCTTTCCACAGATAATGTGGATCAGTTTGACTTTCATCAAGATGAATCAGCATGGTCTCTGATGATGTTGTGGCCCCAATTGCCGAGGTCACCGATTAGTTGCTGGTCTACATCACATTCCTCTCCAAAACAGAAATGTCCTCTTGAAAACTTAATTTTTAACATGATCATTTCTTTACTGCAATTTTTTATTCAACAATTCGCCCAACAGTTAATTTTGCCTGGTTTTGCTGTGAAGGAAGACTAAAATGACACCAAGGATTCATGACAAAACCATATTCCATTTACTCACTTCATCTTTAGAATTTTTCACATTGTCAGAGAGGTTTTGGGGTCAATGTTGCCTCACAATTTTTTAACAGTGGCTAGAAGTCCATATTTATAATTTTTTGGGGTCCAAGTTGCTGTGAGATAAAGCTATAATCATGGTCCCTTTTGGATCAGAAATGTGGCTCTAAGTGGCATTTCCTCCCTCACAATTTTTAACAGTGGCTGAGAATTCATTTTTATAATTTTTGGGTCATGCAGCTGAAATGCAGCAATACTACAGATGCCTATACTAAAAAATGTTGTTTCTAATAACATTTTGTTCTTACAATTGTCAAAAGTGGCTCATTGTCATGTTTTGAATTTTTGGGGGCATTTGCTGTGACATGCAGCTAATACTAACAGGCCCTATTCTAAAAAATGTTGTTCTAACAGACATTTGTTTCTTCACAATGGTCTAGAAGTGGCTCAAGGTGATGGTGCTGTCAGAAACAGGAATAGGTTAGGGACACTGTTAAGTGGACCCACATATTGCAAAATGACTATGTTTTTGCCCAAGATCTTTAACTCATAGCTATCCAATCCCTTTATTGAAAACCCATTGTAATACATTAACAAAGCAGAAACAAAGACATGGCTGGGATTCCCATCCGATTGTAAAAATGTTGATTTCTAAATAAAAGTACAAAAAAACTTGCATGTACAAAATAGCTGTTTTTAAAAAAATTCCTCTGAATTGGTAACAAGGAGGTAACAGGAAAACTTGACCAGATGTAGGTAATTTCAGAGGACATGGATTATGGAGCACGGACCAAGAACAAGTACAGAGACCATTTTCCTCCAGCACTTGAGTAAAATGAGAAAAAGAATGCCGAAGATAAGAGGTCACCTGGTTTAACATGAGCGTTAACCACAGTATTTCCAAGTGAAGCTCAATTGGTTCCACACTCATACGGAGGGGCAAGCGCTACCAGGTATGACTTGTGTACTGAGGAAGCTGGAGTTCCCACACACTTCCGCATCCGCACTCGGTTTTCTGCATACGACAGTTTTTCATTGTCTTGCGTCATCAGGGCATTTTAACCTGAGTTGTTAATAGATGACGGACCCAGCCTGGGCTCTCACCGCACCCCACTGTAACTCCGGCCCTGGGTCATGTTTGTGGCCCAGGACAGGTAATAGTCAATGTCCAGTGAAACTAAAGATGTGGTTGAAAGACTCCTTTTTTCCGGCACTTTTTAAATGTGGGGGTCAATGCAGGTTTGATGCTCATGCTGTGTACCAGTACTGGTAATGCAATTGTCAGTTCAAGTAAATTGAAGTGTTCATATTTCATACTTGCCTTTCTGGCAGTTTCTTTTCCATTTGTGGGTGATGCAGGTTTAAGGGTCATGCTGTGGTACAAGACAGTGATAGTGAATGTGGTTGTGAACTTTTTTTTCTGTGGCTTTTATAGCCTAATGTTTGTGCCTAAGATGTCCAGGTAACCATTTGTCTGTTGTGGATGTTAATTCCAGCTTTCCAGCCCTGTTTGGGTGTAAGAATGAAGTGTTGTTGCTCTCCCATAGACTTTAATGGTCATCGGAGATGATCGACTATCGAAAACCTTATAGATGGTGGCCGACTATCGACTATCGATCGATGTCGATAGCCAACGTAATCGCTCAACACTAGTGATTACCTAAGAGAGGGTTTAGTCGCAAAGCTATCATTTTGGCAAAAATGTTGGCGTCCGTATTGATTAAAGAGATTGGACGATAGCTTTGACATAGGGCCAGGTCCTTTCCCTCCTTGGGGATGACCGTGATGTGTGCTTTGAGGAAGTCAGGGGCGAAAGGGGATGAATAAGAGACTGAATTAAAATTCATCAAGATTGGGGGGGTTAGTTCCTCCTTCAGAACCTTAAAAATCTTGGCAGTAAAGCCGTCTGGCCCTTGGCTTTTGCCCGCTGGCAGGGAGGCATTAGCTGTTTGGAGTTCTTGAGGAGAAAAGGGGACCTCTAAATAGGTAGCAACCTCCCTGGAAAGGGCAGGATGAGCCGTGTGTTGTAGATATGTCTGCAAATTAGGACGGGATTCACAGTCCGTGTGTCGCTGGGCCGGGCTAGGGAGATTATAAAGCTTCGAATAGTATTCATGGAAGACCGAGAGTATGTCCTCGGTCAAATGTAGCAAACGGCCATCAGACAATTTGATCTGAGAGATAGAGGGAAGCCCTCCTGTCCCTCAGGGATCTGGCTAAATATCTACCTGGCCTGTTGCTCCACTCGTAAAACCTCGCCTCCCGCACCTGGCGATAGCGTTTATGTTTTCATTCCATGAGCGCCAGTATTCTCAGGTCTGAATCTGAGCCTGAAGTCTTATGAGTAGCCTCCGCAGAGTGTAACTCTATTATCAAGGAACGAAGTTTACTAGCCGCTTCGCGCTTCAACCGGGCTCCGTGCTTTATTAGCACTCCTCGCATGACGCACTTCAATGCCTCCCATCGGATCTGGGGGGTCGTTTGGTCTGCCCTATTGTGCTCCTGATAGTCTTTTATCAAGGCTTGGAGCTCTTGCAGACAAAGAGCATCCTGCAAGAGGGTCTCATTTAACCTCCAGTGAAACGGGGGGCGCTTGAAGTGCGGCAGGTCAAGATCGCAATGTATGGGCGCATGGTCTGAGTGGAGCATCAGATCAATCTTAGTATTTGTCACATGGGGCAAAAGAGAGTGTTGTGTGAAAATATAATCTATGCGACTATATACTTGGTGAGGGTTCGAGAAGAAGGTGTAGTCTTTCTCCCCTGAGTGCATGATGCGCCACGTCCATCAGCTGCATACTGTGCATTAAGTTTCTGAACTTATTCAGTGTCCGGTGAGGGATGGACGAACGCCCATTGGATGTGTCCAGAGGGGGATGCAAAACTAAATTGAAGTCGCCACACAGTATGACCTGGCCTTGAGCAAAACACGTCAATTCATCAAGCACCCTGGTGAGGAAGGAGATCTGACCGGAGTTCGGGACATAGACATTTGCCACCGTGTAAAGATGGCCTTGGCAGCTACATTTCACTAAAATTGCCCTAGCCTCCACGCCTGCATACGCATCCAGCACCTGCAAGGGAAAGGATTTGTGGACAAGTATAGCTACTCCCTTTGTGTTCTGGGAAGGGTTGCTGCTATGGTACCAGGCAGGGTAGAACCTATTCTGCAAGAGTCTCTCCTGCTCTCGCAATAGATGAGTCTCCTGTAGGCAAACAATGTGAGACTTAAGCCTGTGCAGATGATAGAAGATCTTGGACCGTTTCTCTGGCGTATTCAGCCCCTTAACATTAAGGGACGTGACCCTCATGGTATACATTCATAATGCAGCGTAAGCGCATAGTAAGAGGGTCCGAGATGAGAGAGGAGAGCAATGAGAGGGTCGATCCCGACTGGCTGGGGGAAACTGGAAAGGAAGGGGCAGTAGAACAATGGCCAACAAGGCCCATCAAACAGAAACATAAAACAAAAGATAACATAGCAGCCTAGTAACTGCGGTAGACCAAAGTAGCAAAATGGTCCAGAGGAGCCCGAGCGGCATTTGGGGGCCAACATGGTCCACCTGCGAAGGCAAGACATTCAAAGCCAACCTGTCTCATAGCACCTGAGCTCCAGACAGCAGGAGTGAGACACTGAAAGGCAAAGGGTGTTAGGCAACAATGCAAGTAAACTAGCATAACAAGCAACTTATATAAGCGGCATCCTTTGCTAAAAGTAAGAAACAGCAAATTTCAAGAAAGACTTTAAGCTATTCAAATGTCCAATGTGGGGGGAGGGGGGGCAGAGAACGATAAGAGACCCCACAAAAGTCAACTAACTACTAGTTGACTGTTTACTATCTTTCCCGAGAAGGGTCCAGCAGCAGTTCAATGCGGAGGGTCAGGAAACGCAGCAGGCCTATCTGAGACTCTCCTCTGGCGGTTCGCTCGCTGATTTTTCGGGAGAGTAGGTGGGGGCGAACGGGAAGTCATCTGTTGTTTAGAGGATGATGGGGCAGATAGACTCGGATCGACAGCGGCTGGCCAGTCAGGGAGCTCCACCAATGGCAAGTCCAGAGCAGTGAGGAAAGCCGACAGGTCCGCCGGCGATCGGAGAGTTACCATGGAGTCGCCCTGCTTCACCTGAAGAGCAAATGGAAAGCCCCAGTGGTACTGAATCCGGCGGTTCTGCAGGACAGCGAGAAGGGGTTTGAGGGCTGACCTCATCCTAAGGGTACGTCTTGATAGATCAGGATAGAGTCTAATCTGAGTGTTCTCATATAGGACCGTCCCCATCAGACGAGCTTTCCTCAGGATCTCCTCTTTCAAGGTGTAGTGATGGACCCTGCAGATGACAATCTCTCGGGTTTGAGGGATCTTGGCTTTGGGGACGGAGGGCTCTATGGGCCCGGTCGAATTCTATGAAGGTGTCAGTGGGTCTGCCAAGTATGACGTTGAACATCTTCGTGATGGTTGGCATTAATTCAGAGGCGCGGACCGTTTCTGGAAGACCACGCACTCTAATGTTGTTACGCCTATTACGGTTTTCCAGGTCATCAAGCTGGGACACAAGTTGGTTATGGCGCTGAACGGCCAAGGCCGTCTGGAGATTCGACAGTGCACTAGCTGTGGAGTCTTGTGTACTCTCCAATTTCTGACATTTCTGTTGCAACTCCGTTGCTGCTGTCTGGACCGGTTGCAGATCTTGGTGCCAGGCTTGGCGCAGCTCATTGCCCAGCTGTTGCATGTCCGATTTTGATGGAAGACGCGTGAGCAACGCCTGTAGCTCAGGATGTGAAGCCAAGGCCTATAGCGAAGAAGGATATATGTAGAATCTGTGGGCAGAAAGTGAAGCGTGGCCAGGGAGCCCCACGGCCCTGTGTCAACACATGCAGCGTCACCATCCGGTGGCCTGAGAGAAACGTGGCTCAGATGTGGTGGTCCATCCTGCCGCCGCAGCAACAGCAGTAGCGCCCGGTGGCACGCATGCCATTGCAGCCAGTCACGGCTCCACCACCTCTGCAGAGGGGAGCTGTTTCTCTTTGCCATCATATCTCGGTTCAGATGCTCCTGCTCCTCGCTACTCATGGTGCCAGCAGTCGTTCAGCGAGGCGATTACAAAGAGACAACAGTATGTGTCCAACCATCCTAAGGTGCAGAAGTGGACCGTGCTCCTGTCCAAGTTGTTGGTACTGCAGTCCCTCCCTTTCCAAATGGTGGACTCTGCACCGTTCAGAGAACTAATGGCTTGTGCCGAGCCGAGATGGAGAGTTCCAAGCCGTAATTTCTTTTCTAAAAAGGCAGTACCAGCACTTCATAAATATGTAGAACAAGGTGGGCCAGTCCTTGAGCTTATCGGTTTGTTCCAAGGTGCACGGCAGCGCGGACGTGTGGAGCTGTAACTACAGTCAGGGCCAGTACATGTCCTTTACGGCCCACTGGGTGAATGTGCTTCCTGCCCAGGCACACCAACAACTTGGACAGGAGACGCCGCTTTCTCCTCCACGTTGTCAAACTGCGGCTCCTGCGCCAATGTCCGCCTTCTCCTCCTCCACCACCACCATCTCAGCCTCCACAAGTACTGCTCCATCATACCACATGTGTAGGGCACAGCGGTGTCACGCAGTTCTACACCTGGCTTGCCTCGGTGAACGAAGTCACACAGGGGAGGAACTGCTCCGCGTCATGCAGCAAGAAATCGATGTGTGGCTTTCTCCGCGCCAACTGCAAATTGGAACCATGGTGATGGACAATGGGAGTAACATGGTGCCCGCGCTTCACCGAGGAGGCATCGTCCAGGCGCCCTGCATGGCGCATGTGTTCAATCTGGTTGTGAAAAGGTTCCTGAAGTCTTCCACCGATCTTCAGAAGATTCTGAAAATGGCCAGGAAACTGTGCATGCACTACATCCAGTCCTACAAAGCCAGGAACACCCACCTCGAGTTGCAGCGGCAGAATGGCCTCCCCCAACACACTCTGATATGCGATGTTTCCACCCATTGGAATTCCAGCCTGCACATGTTGGACCGACTGTATGAACAGAGAAAGGCCATTAACAAATTTTTGATGATCCAGGCGGACAGGAGTACTCCCCTGTGTAACTTTGATGTCAGCCAGTGGCAGCTCATGCGTGACACCTGCCATTTGTTGAGGCCATTCGAGGAGGCGACGTTATTTGTCATTCGCCAGGACTACGGGATGAATAACGTCATTCCACTGCTTCACGTCCTGGAACAGATGCTGTAAAATCGGTCTGGGCAGGAGACTGGAGATGTGGCGACTACATCTCGCGGCCACATGAGTCCGCTGGGGACTGAAATGGAGGAGGAGGAGGACATTGGAGCAGAAGCATTGTCTGGTGAAATGAGTGGATTTTCTACCCAGGTGACAAGACTGGGACTGGTATTGCCACCCACCTCCACACTCTGTCATTGTGCCACTCTCTGAACTCATGCTGTTACGGCCATCACCTCCACTCTCTGTCATTGTGCCACTCTGTGGCCTACTACTGTTTTGCCACCTCCAGAATTTGTCATTGTGCCATTGTCTGACCTCATGCTGCTGCTGTGGCTGCTGCCGTGACCTCCACACTGAGTCATTGTGCCACTCTCTGGCCTAACCCTGATTTTGCCCCCTCCAGAATTTCATAGTGCCACTCTGACCTCATGCTGCTGCTGCCGTGACCTCCACTCTTTGTCATTGTGCCAGTCTGTGGCCTACTACTGTATTGCCACCTCCATAATGTCATTGTGCCACTGCCTGACCTCATGCTGCTGCTGTGGCTGCTGCCAAGACCTCCACACTGTTTCATTGTGCCACTGTCTGACCTCATGCTGCTGCTGCCGTCACCTCCACTCTCTGTCATTGTGCCACTCTGTGGCCTACTACTGTTTTGCCACCTCCAGAATGTCATTGTGCCACTGCCTGACCTCATGCTGCTGCTGTGGCTGCTACCGTGACCTCCACACTGTGTCATTGTGCCATTTTGTGGCCTACTCCTGTTTTTGCCACCTCCAGAATGTCATTGTGCCACTGTCTGACCTCATGCTGCTGCTGTGGCTGCTGCCGTAACCTACACACTGTGTCATTGTGCCACTCTGTGGCCTACTCCTGTTTTTGCCACCTCCAGAATGTCATTGTGCCACTGTGACCTCATGCTGCTGTGGCTGCTGCCATCACCTCCCCGCTCTGTCACTGATGTTGCCACCTGAGCCCTCAGCTTGTTTTTTTCCAGCTTTTGCTGCCATGACTTTATCAGGCTACATTCCCGCTTCAGTTTTTTGGTCAGTTTTGCCCTCTTAAGTGCCCAGGGAATTTTATAATGAAGAGATTCTAAGAGCAGCAGCAGTCATGTGCGTGTCATACTAAAACACAACATTGTATGAAGACCAAACCAAGCTCCCTCTGCATATCTAAGCATGGCACAACGTTCTACAGCACCCTGCAGGCTCTGTGCAGCCTGGAAATAGCTGTTTTTTAACCCGAGTAGTACCGTAGTATTTTGGACCGAAAAAAATTTTGTCGGGAAATTCGTCGAAGTCACCGAATCAAATTTTTGAGAACTTCGCCCATCTCTAATCATGAAGTGGGCGGGCTCGCTTACTGAGTTCGCTCCATGCGCGGCAGGTAACAGCTGAATATTATGACTTGGGTCTGATGATATTAGGTGGGATTGGAGACCATTCCAAACCCTGCTGCTTAACTCGTTAGATGCCGCAGCTATCACAGATGTGAAAGCTGAATGAATGAGGAACTTCTGGTCAACACCTCTCCCTTTCCTTCCTTGCAATGAGAATCTAATAATAGAGTGCACCTTTCTGAAATATCATTGTATTACAGAGCAGCGTACACACGACAACACCATCTAGTGGTCAAGTACCCCAGGAAGACTACAAGAACAATTAAAAAACTGTTTTAAAAATAAAAAAAATATTAAAAGGGTAAAACACCCACCTTTTGTCATTCCTTACACAGCTTTCTTACACAGTTAGCAAACACAATGTACCATTAGAACACTGGAGTGATGGTTGTTGGAAATGGGCCTCTATACACCTATGGAGATATCGCATTAACAACCAGTTGTTTGCAGCTAGAATAGTCATTTACCACATTAACAATGTATAGAGTGTATTTCTGATTCATTTAATATTAGCTTCATTGAAAAAAACCTGTGCTTTTCTTTCAAAAATAAGGACATTTCTAAGTGACCCCAAACTTTTGAACGGTAGTGTACATCTCAAGATAGTCTATTTTTCCAACCTTTTCACCTTAATATATATTTATGTTAAGGTACAGAGAGAAATCTTATGTTACCTTTAACTATTTGTATGTAAAGTTCCTTACTGGTTTCTGCTCAGTATATTGTGTTTTCCAACATAGGTATTGGGTAATTATAGAACATTACATTAAAGCTGTTACCATTTTAATGAAATCTAAAATCTTGCAGAGCTCAAACAGTGAGGGGCATTAAACACAAGGCTGCCTTATAAATATTATGTTAAATATGTATATAATTGCATATTAGATTTTTCTAATTATTTTTGTGGCAAAAAACAAAAATAACTTGGTTCCCTACTGCTCACATAGTAGGCATAGCTGAATTTCTATTGAAAGAGATCATTAGCAAAGTGTAACTCTTAGAGCTAAACATGTTAAGCAGTTCAACAAACCAGAGTAC
This sequence comes from Phyllomedusa bahiana, assembly GCA_025379985.1. NCBI lineage: Eukaryota > Metazoa > Chordata > Amphibia > Anura > Hylidae > Phyllomedusa > Phyllomedusa bahiana. The sequence goes on along the minus strand of JAODAL010004838.1, from coordinate 46,773 downwards.
TGTACATATCTACAATACTTTTATAAGATCAACATTTTGATCTAAAAATAACACTAGCTTATTAATTCAAACTTATAGACAGAAAGCAACTCATTGACACTGTTCACAAATTTCAAGTTCGGCCTAAAGTAAATTTATGTAAGATATGTTTTTACATTTCTACCTAATGAAAGGATTTACAGTGAAGGAAATGATTATTTAATCTCTGATTATGTATGTTTGCCCACTGACAAAGACATGAACAGTCTATAATTTTAAGGGTAGATTAATTTTAACATTGAGAGATAGAATGTCAAATATAAAATCCAGAAAATCACATCTTATAAATTATATAAATGTATTAGAATTTTGCTGAGAGAAAGTATTTGATCCCCTACTAACCATTAAGAGCAGACCAGTTAGATGCTGCTAATCAACTCGTTACCTGCAATGATTGGGTTTTAATTAAAAGATCTTTAAAAAACAAGCAACTTTGCAATATATGTTCATTACTAATGTCCTACTGATTTTGAGTTATCCCTGTTAGTAGTAATGAATCAGCTCCTGAAATCCCTATAGCAGCTGACCTGTTGATTGTTATCTCACTGGCTGCCAGTCCTGGTGACTCATCTGTTTCTGAATACAGATCAGAGCACAGAGCCCCTCCAGCACAGTATGCTTCTGTAGGGAAGGGAGGGGGAGGGCTCTGGCTTCTGTGTCTGTGTGGATTAACCCTGTGTGCCTGCTCCCTCCTGCTCTCTACACAGATTGAGGAGAGAAGAGGTGAGGCTGACAGCAGTGAAGTGTGTTAATATAATCATGATGTATCTGTGGAGCTCTGACTACAATAATAGAACAGATCAGGGGAGCATGTGAACGGTTCATACCCCTCCTTGCTCTGCTGTATTAGTGACTAGTGTTGAGCGTTTACGTTGGCTATCGACATCGGGCGAATGTCGATAGTCGGCCACCATCGATAAGGTTTTTCGATAGTCGATCATCTCCGATGACCATTAAAGTCTATGGGAGAGCAACAACACCTTCATTCTTACACCCAAACAGGGGTGAAGAAGCTGGAATTAACAGCCCAACAGTCAAATGGAATACCTGCTACCATCTTAGGCACAACACTTAGGCTATTAAAAGCCACAGAAAAAAAAGTCACACACCATTCACTATCCTTGTCTTGTACCACAGCATGACCATTAAACCTGCATCACCCACAAATTAAAAAGTTGCCAGAAGGCATATTTTTTGGGAACCATAAATTTACTTGAACTGGACATTGAATATCCCTGTCCTGGAACGCAGCATGACCCTAAAAACCTGCATGACCCACAGATTAAAAAGTGCCGGAAGAAAGTAGTCTTTGAACCACCATTTTAGTTGAACTGGACATTGACTATCCCTGTCCTGGACCGCAGTATGACCATTAAACCTGTCTGACCCCAGATTAAAAAGTCCCGGGAAAAAAAGGGAAAGTCTTTCAACCACCATTTTAGTTGAAACTGGACATTGACTTATACCTGTCTTGACCGCAGTATGACCATTAAAAACCTGTCTGAACCCCCAGATTAAAAAGTGCCGGGAAAAAGGAGTCTTTCAACCACCTTTTTTAGTTTCACTGGACATTGACTATACCTGTCCTGTGCCACAGCATGACCCAGGGCCGGAGTTACAGTGGGTGCGGTGAGAGCCCAGGCTGGCGTCCGTCATCTATTAACACTCAGGTTAAAATGAATGACGCAGCAATGAAAACTGTCGTGCTGAAGCAGAGTGCGGAAGTGTGAGAACTCCAGCCTTCCTCAGTACACAGTCAATACCTGGGTAGCGTTTGCCCCTCCGTATGAGTGCGGACCAATTGAGCTTCACTTGGAAATATGGTGGTTAACGCTCCTGTTACAACCCAGGTGCCCTTTTTCTTGGCATTCTTTTTCTAAATTTTACTCAACGTGCTGGAGGAAATGGTCTCTTTACTTTGTTCTTGTCTTTGCTCCATACTCCATGTCCTCCTGAATTACCTAATCTGGTCAAGTTTTTCCTGTACCTCCCTGTACAATTTTGAGGAATTTTTTAACAGCTTTTTTGTACATGCAAGTTTTTTTTTGTAGTTTAATTCTAGAAAACACATTTTTAAATAGGATGGAATCCCACCATGTCTTTGTTTTCTTTTTTTTTCATTATAATTAAATGGGTTGTCTCAAAAAAGGGGATTGATATCTATGTTAAAGATCTTTCAAAAAAAAGTCATTTTGCAATATGTGTCCATTAACAGTGTCCTACCTATTCCTTTTTTCTGACAGCACCCTCACCCTTGAGCCACTCTTGACAATTGTTGAAGAACAAATGTCTGTTAGAAACAACAAATTTTTTAGAATAGGACCTGTAGTATTGCTGCATGTCACAGAAAAATGCCCCCAAAAATTCAAAACATGACCCATGAACCACTTTTGACAATTGTGAAGAACAAATGTCTATTAGAAACAACATTTTTTAGAATAGGACCTGTAGTATTGCTACATTTCAAAGCAGCATGACCCAAAAAAATTTATAAATATGACTTCTCAGCCACTGTTAAAAATTGTGAGGCAACATAACCCCAAAACCATTGACAATGCGAAAAATTCTAAAGATGAAGTGAGTAAATGGAATATGGTTTTGTCATGAAACCTTGGTGTCTTTTACAGTCTCCTCACAGCAAAACCGCAAAATGAACTGTTGGGAACTGAGAATAAAAATTGAAAGTAAGAAAAGATCATTTTAAAAATAAGTTTTTCAAGGGGGACCATTTCTGTTTGGAGAGGAATTGTGAAGTAGACCAGCAACAAATCGGTGCCCTTTCGGAAATTTGGGGCCAAAAAACATCAGAGATCCATGCTGATTCTTCTTGATGAAGAAAGTCAAACGATCCACATTTTCGGTGGCAAGCCGGTTGCGTTGGTCTGTAATTGACTCCTCCGGCTGTGCTGAAGGTCCACTAAGATATGACGCTGGTTTGCTGGCAGGACAAACCCTCTAGGGCGTGGCGAGCGAGCTCGGGCCATTCGTCATTTTGGATACCCAAAAGGGTCTATTGGGTGGGGAAAACACATACAAAAACATTGGTGTTGAGACGCAGATAGTCGTGCACCATGATCTTAAGCTGGTCTCTGGGTGTTGTATGTGTCCCCTTGCATTGCATGCGTTGGTGAGGTGGTAAATAAAGTTTGGCCAGAGGTCACCCATTAGGATTCTGACACCTTGCCTGCTGCTGCTGCTGCCGCCGCTACGGGTACTTGGAACTCTACTGCTGTCACGTCGCTGGCGTTGTTCCACCGTGACATTTGAAGAACGTGAAGCAGACGCAACAGATGTCTCCTGTTGATCAATCACAAGTCTCCATTTCCTGCATTTTTACTCTCTATTTTGGGTGGGTGGAAAGGGAAAGTGCTGATTTTTGTTTTGTACGGGGATCCAGGAGGGTGGCCCCAGTAACTGTTGTTCCATTTTGATGGCCTTAATCGAGGATCATGTTGGAGGAAATGGAGCATCCAAGCACTCATGTGAGAGATGGAGCCTTGATTTCCCAAGCCTCTGGGTCGAGGAGCACTAGCAAAATGATCTTCCTCCTCTTCCTCCTCCGCCTCAAATTCGTGGCAACCTCTTTCCAAGGCAGGGTCGTCGGTAACATCGGTGTCTAGAAAAACCTCCCCCTTTCCCTCCTCCTCCTCCTCCGCTCCCTTTCCGGCACAGCTTCAACACAGCCCAGTCTTGCCTGAGATGATGCACCCTTTGAGAGCTGATGCGCCACCTTGCACTAGCTCTTTGGGCCCGAACCACTGCCTAATGAAGACCGATGAAATTGTGAAACTGTCGGGCCTTGTGGATTTGACGGAGAGAAAGGCCCCCGTGTCGCATCTGTGTCCCTCTCCTCCTCCGTCACTGGGGGACCTGTTGTTTCAGAGTGTCCAACGATCGTTCCAGAACTAAGATCACCACAATGCTCATGCCCGACAAGGGCATTGTCCGCACTGACCATTTTGGTGGCTTCTTCAAAACTGGCAAGGATGGTGGGAGTGCTCTTTCACCTGCCTCCACTCTCGGTGGCTCAACACCCCGAGGTCCGCAACCCCTGCTTTCAGGCCATGTGTCATTCGTACTGCATAATGGCATGGCGCTGTGCCACAACCGCTGGAGCATGTGGAGGGTGGAATTCCAGCGTGTTGCCACGTCAACAATGAGACGGTGACGGGGGGGGCCGAGCTGACGCTGCAACGCAGCCAGGCGGGACGAAGCAGGGTGCGAACGGCGGAAGTGCGAACTCAGACCTCGAGCCTTCTTCAGCAGGCAGTCCCAGACCCGGGTAGCTCTTTAGAAATTTCTGGACGACCAGGTTCATGACATGTGCTAGGCAAGGGATGTGCTCCAGCCTACCAATCCTATGGGCGGCCAGCAGATTTCGCCCGTTATCGCATACCAACATTGCTGGCACAAGGTTCTTGTCACCCAGCCAGCGCTCGGTCTCGTTGCGGAGAGCCGTCCACAGCTCCTGACCTGTGTTTTGGGGACGTTCTCCAAGACAGATTTTAAATTTTAAAAACGGCTTGGTTTCTCTGGGCACATGATGCCACCAGAGGACCTTGGAGGATGACTGCAACCATCCTGCGGTTTTGAAGAGGTGCGCCGAGCCTGAGAGCCCCGTCACCCCCAGAGACATCCACTCAGCTCACCCCAGTGAGCTGTCACAGAGGGTTTTAAAACGGCCTTGGCCCGTGCTTATGAACCATGTGTCGTGGTCAGATGGACTTTTCGGCCACAGATGCAGAAAATGCGCTTGAAATTTTAGATGACACGTGGCTGGCCAGGGCAGAAACAGATTTTGGCAAAAAGAAATGCCTGCTCGGCATCTGGTAGTTGGGGGCAGGCAAGGGCCATGAAAGTGGCGGAACCCATCTGTGTCCACCAGACGGGAAAAGGGAACATTTCCAAGGCCAAAAGCCCCGGCAATGCCGACATTCAGGCTTTTTGGGTTTGGGATGGGTTTGGGTTAAAGTGTTTCTTCTGCTCCTAAACCTGGAAGACAGAAGGCTGGCTGCTAGATGGCGCTGTACGGCGTGCAGGTCGTCAAATGGCGGAAGGAGAAGGGTTTAGGATGGGTTCTCTGGTGGTGTTGGTTGGTACTCGGGCGACGGTGGAGGCTGAAAGCGGAGGCTGATCCCTGATCAAGACTCTGAAGACATGGGCACTGAGGAACGCTTGGTGGTGGCGGAGGAGGCGGAGACAGAGCGTGTGACAGTGGTTGGAGGCCCGGCGTTTGGTCTGGCCTTTTTTGGCCCAAGTGTTCCCTCCATTTTCAACTCAAGCATTCGCTGCATGTGACTAGACATGTTGGTGGTGGTTAACCACTTAAAGTTCTTGCCTCTACTTATGCGTTACGACAAAGGCGGCATATGACATCGCTGGGTGAATCAGAGGCTTGCTCAAAGAAGGCCCAGGCTTGAGAGGTCCTGGACCTTTTTGACGGGGATAAGCGAGGGAGGGGGTTTGCGCTGACCGTGGCTGGCGGTAATCATTCAGCGGACTTCTGCGGACCGCCCTCTCTCTCTTTTTTTGGCGGGACCCGTTTGACACTACCCCAATCGTCTTCCTCCTCATCCACTGATTAAAGCCGCTCGCAAGCAAAATTCTGCGGAAAAGACCACGATGGATCCACAATGTCGTCATCATCATCAACACAGGTGACTTGGTCGTCCTGACTTTCTGCATCAGAAGCTGCGGGCTACAAGCAAGAGGGCCTGCAAGGCGTTGCCGACCGCCCGGGATTTTTGCCGATTGACCGGCTTCCTTCTCCTCCTCTGATGGCATCAGTAAACTGGGCGTCAGAGCAGACTAAAAACATCCTCTTGATCTTTTAAAAATGCCTTCTGACCCCAACCGCATTTTGTCATCAAAGAGGTCTTCAGACAATGGATTATCCACAGTGGTGGGTACCCCGATTGACATTTGGGCTGCTTCATGTTTGGGCGGATGCTGAAAGACGACATTTGTGGCCGTTTACTGGGAGAAACAGGAGGTAAGACTGCTGGATGCAGGTTGCATTAACCACTGAAGGACAGATTGGCGACGCTGTTCGTTACTGAGATTCACAGGGCCCCGACCCAAACGATGACAGGCCTGACGGTCCTGCAACCGCGTTCAGCTGGCATGCGTGTTGTTCGCCAGCACTGGAAGGAGCACCTTCTCTCGTACCTCTACCTCCATGTGCTACGCCCCTCTTTGCTCGCTTACCACCTGCCCTTTCGCTCCATGTTCAGAAATATAAAAATTTGAGAAGGTATGGAATAGTTTTGGAAAGTCTCTCATTAAAAGAAGGGGAAATCACAGCTATTCTCAAATCCCTCTAATCAAAACAAAATTTCTGGATTCAAATTTAACTGGGAATTTGGGCTCTATCAACAAATCTGGACTGGGCAAAAGTTAAAAAAAACACGTATCTGTATTTTTTTTGTATAATACACGGTATTTTTTGCACCTTTCAATTCACCTGTGGTGTCTATAAAATTGCTGTTTTCAGATGTACGTGCAAGCTGCGTCAATGAACAACGCTGTAGTGCGCCAAAGTAAAAAAACACGTATCTTATGTTTTCGTATAATACATGGTCTTTTTGCACCTTTCAATTCACCTGTGGGGACTATAAAATAGCTGTTTTAAGATTTACGTGCAAGCTGCGTCAATGAACAAAGCTGTAGTGCGCCAAAGTAAAAAAAACACGTATCTGAAATGTATTCGGATAATAAAATTTATTTTTTGCACCTTTCAATTCACCTGTGGTGACTATAAAATTGCTGTTTTCAGATTTACGTGCAAGCTGCGTCAATGAACAAAGCTGTAGTGCGCCAAAGTCAAAAAAACACGTATCTGAAATGTATTCGGATAATAAAATGTATTTTTTGCACCTTTCAATTCACCTGTGGTGACTATAAAATTGCTGTTTTCAGATTTACGTGCAAGCTGCGTCAATGAACAAAGCTGTAGTGCGCCAAAGTCAAAAAACACGTATCTGTTATGTTTTCGTATAATACACGGTATTTTTTGCACCTTTCAATTCACCTGTGGGGACTATAAAATTGCTGTTTTCAGATTTACGTGCAAGCTGCGTCAATGAACAAAGCTGTACTGCGCCAAAGTCAAAAAACACGTATCTGAAATGTATTCGGATAATACACGGTATTTTTTGCACCTTTCAATTCACCTGTGGTGACTATAAAATTGCTGTTTTAAGATTTAAGTGCAAGGTGGATATATGAACAAAGGTGGAATGGGTAAAATTGAAAATGAACACCTATCTGAAATGTATACTGATAATAAAAGTGGAGTTTTGCACCTAACACAGAGACCTGCAGTTACTAGAAATGATGTGTATCCTAATATAAGTTCAGGCTGCCCAATATCCAGGAAATATTTCAATAGCAAACTGTTAATAATAAAGATATTGCAGTGCAATGTCTACACTAAGTCTTGGTGAACTTTATCCAGTGTTCTTTATAGAGCTTGTCTGTGTTCGCCCGCGGGCCCCCCCACCCACTCCCCCCGTGACTTTACAGCGGTAGATGCTCCTTTAAAATTCTCTACCTAACTACATAAAATCTTCCAATCTCTAATCTAACTAAATTGTAAGGATCACAGCTAATAGTAGAGGTTTCTCGGTGCAGAAATAGAGTAATTTCGCTGAGCTGTTTGGCCACAGGCAGAGCGCACGTCCTACTCCTATGAGACGCTGAGAGACAGAGGCTGAACAGGAAACGCTGATCTATGTAAAACGAGGTCATGTGATTTTTCCAGCCAATCGCAACCATACACATCCCAGTCATGACGTCGCACACACAACTCACCCTGCTCTATACTGTAATCGGATGTGCTGGCCGCCAAAATTACAGGAAGCGCCGAAAATGGCGTGATCTTAATAGCTGATGCACAGATTTTATCCTTAATTATCGCATGATCTAAAAATTTCGATCACCATAAAAACCTTGCCGATTTCAACTTTGTCGATGTCAACTTCGTCGATAATAATCGCTCAACACTATTAGTGACACATTTTGATTATAGTAACTCATTTCACAGCTGCCCTGTGTCTGTTCTGACAGGGTTTGTTTGTTGTTGCTTGAGATGTGGAGATTTGTATGCTAAGCAGGGGGTATAGAAACACTTACATCCCCCTGCTCTGCTATTAGCATACACAACTTCACAGACCTCTCCACACTCATAGATCAGCCCTCTCCCTGTTGTCTCCTGTACTGTGGAGCTGACAGTGCAGCTGATTCAGCAGTGAGTAGCAGATCTAGGCAGGCACACACAGGGTTAACTCTGGCAGCAAACCCCCTCGCTCTCCTCCTGTTGTATAGAAGGAGAGCTGTCTGTGTGCTGAGGGGAGGGGGGAAGAGGGAGAAGAAGAGGCAGACAAGAAGCACGCCCCTGAATTCAAAAATCCTTTGCTGCCAGACACACTGAGGTAGGCTGAAAGCCTGTAGTGAGACAACTCCTTTAAAGATAGTTGTCTTAGTCACCTTTATGAAAGACTCCTGTCCACTGACTCAATTAATTAGTCAGACTCCAAACTCTACAACATGGGCAAGACCAAAGAGCTTTCTAAGGATGTCAGTGACAAGATCATAGACCTGCACAAAGCGGGAATGGGCTGCAAAGCCATAAGTAAGACGCTGGGTGATAAGGAGACAAGTGTCGGGGCAATACTAAGAAAATGGAAGAAATACAAAATGACTGTCAACCGACATGAATCTAGGGTACCATGCAAAATCTCACCTCGTGGGGTATCCTTGATAACAAGGAAGGTGAGAGATCAGCCTAAAACTACACGGGGGGGACTTAATAATGATCTTAAGGTAGCTGGGATCACAGTCACCTGGAGAATCATTGGTAACACATTATGCCATAATTTTTTAAAATCCTACACTGTCCGCAAGTTTCTCCTGCTCAAGAAGGACATGTGCAGGCCCATCTGAAGTTTGCCAATGAACACCTGGATGATTCTGTGAGTGATTGGGAAAAAGTGATGTGGTCAGATGAGATAAAAATTTCGCTTTTTGACATTACCTCAACTCACTGTGTTTGGAGTAAGAGAAATGCTGCCTATGACCCAAAGAACTCCATCCCCACTGTCAACCATGGAGGTGGAAACATTATGTTTTGGGGGTGTTTCTCTGCTAAGGGCAAAGGACTACGTCACTGCATCAATAGGAGAATGGATGGAGCCATGTACTGTAAAATCCTGAGTGATAACCTCTTTCCCTCCACCAGGTCATTAAAAATGTGTTGTGGCTGGGTCTTCCAGCAAGACAATGACCAAAAACATACAGCCAAGGCAAGAAAGGAGGCGCGCATAAAGAAGCAAATTAAGGTTATGGAGTGGCCTGGCCAGTCTCCAGACCTTAATCCCATAGAAAACTTATGGAGGAAGTTGAAGGTCCAGGTTGCCAAGCGACAGCCTCAAAATCTTAATGATTTAGAGATGATCTGCAAGGAGGAGTGGACCAAAATTCCTCTTGACATGTGTACAAACCTTATCATCAACTACAAAAAACATCTGACTGCTGGGCTTGCCAACAAGGGTTTTGCCACCAAGTATTATGTAAGGGACCGGTCAGGGACACACACCAAGACACAGACAAGTAAGGCCCTGACACTGGTCCCAGCCACTGTCCCTGCCTTTTGGGGAACCTGACTCCTTAATAGGCCGGCCCCAACCAGAAGACTGATGGATGCACTAATCAAGGTGCAATACAGACAAGGACAGACAAACACTGAACAAATACACGTAGTCAGGCGGTCCAAAGTCGGTAACTGGAATGGCAGCGAAGTACAAAAGGTGAGACAAGGGATAAACGGAGTTCAGGCCAAAGGTCAAGTAACAGCCGGGAGACACAGTACAGATACAGTAGGCAAAAGAATAGTCAGAAGCAAAGCCAAAGGTCAGGTAACAATAAAGAGCAGCAGGCAAAACCGGGTGTACTACAGGGAGCAAAAACCTATAGCAGGCAATGAGGGAAGGAAGTGGTGGCTATAAATAGGGAAGGGGAGGAAACAGAGCAGAGGTAAGTGGTGGAAGAAACACAAAACTAGATAGGGAAACAAGGCTGTCAATCAAGGAGGAACACTGGTTAACTGAAAGAGTGCTGGAGAATTCCTGGCCATGGGCGTTGGCCAGGAATCAATTACCTACAGGGAAAGAAGGACCAGTTCACACTAGTGAATAAGAATACAAGGTATTACATTAAAAACCATGGTTTACGTCGTACTGGCCGTGGCCGGCGACCAGAACCAAAAGCAGGGGGCGTGACAGGCACAATCATGACAGTACCCCCCTCTCTATGAGGGGCCACCAGACCCTCAACAGACCCTCTAGGTTTGGCAGCGTGTACTTGGTGAATTTGTCCCTTTACTAACTCAGGGGCATGTTTTGCCGATGGGACTCGGAGACTGACATTTTGGTCTGGGTCGGCGTTTATCAGGTTTTTTGATTTTTAGTTGGGCGTTTTTTAGAGTCTTATGACTCCTAGCCCAGACTGTTCACAGTCGATTAATGGTGGACTCTTAGTTTCACCAGCTGCACTGACAGAATACCTGAGGTGGAAATCATCCTCACAGAAAAAGGAACAATTCAGAAGAAGCAGAATCTGGTGAGTCAGCAGACGAAGACACTGGATTTGAAATCAAGGTGGCAACATGGTTTACCGGAGAAGGAATATTTACAGGTTCCTCAATATAATGATGCAAAGATTCTTGTTCCGGGGCAGACAAGTTGAGCTTTGCCCCAGGAATGAGGTCTATAGCGCAATCATCAGGCCGGTGCGGAGACCTATTATCCTCAACGTCCCCATCAATGACGTCATTGAATTCAGAATTACATTCTGAAATATCATGAGCATTAATCACAGCACACACCAAGGGATGGACCACCATAGAATGAGAAACACATGAGCCACCCCATTTGATCAACTCAGTGGTCCTCCAGTCGAACACAGGATTATGGAGGCGGAGCCAGGGCAACCCAAGAATAACCTCCGCAGCGAGTTTCTCCATGACAAAAAATGAAAGCTTTTCTGTATGCGAACTCCCAACATTCAAAGTGACCTCTGCAGTACAAAATTTTATTCTTCCCCCGGTTAGGGAGTTAGAATCTACACCTGAAACCCAAAAGGGAGAACACAAAGGAACAGGTTCCAAACCCAAGGCTTTAGCAACAAACATACTGATAAAACTGGCAGCAGCATCCGAATCAATTATGGCATGACAGGCAAGGGTCTTGGAACTAGAAACCAAGGTTACGGGTACAAAAAACGTATTTACATTAGGAGGTACCTGTACATCCGAGTTACCTTCCTGGAAATCGCTTCGACGTTTGATATTACCTTGGGGTGACATGGGTCTAATCGGACAGTCTCTCAGGAAATGGTCGGGTTTCCCACAATAGAGGCACAAAGCGTTCTCCAACCGGTGTCTCCTCCTGGTGGCAGCAGATGTGAAACCCAACACCATGGGTTCTTCTCCAGAAAACTGAGTGGAAGATGGTGATGAAGGTGGAAGAGGAGAATTTTTAAAGAAGGTAGAAGGAAGTTGTACGGGAAAGTCTGCCCTGAGCTGAACAGTCGACCCCCCTTTCTTTTCCCCGCGTCTCTCTCTTAATCTTCTGTCGATAGACACAGCCAGAGTCATAAAGTCACTCAGCGTCTCGGGAGTTGGGTGGCTGACCATAGCATCTTTTACCGCATCCGACAGCCCTTGTCTGAAAAGGGTCTTCAGAGGTTGGTCTGACCACCCAGTCAACGTGCACCATTGGCGGAACTCGGAACAGTAATCTTCGGCTGAGCAGTGGCCTTGCTGAATAGATAGCAAATGGGCCTCGGCCCATGCCACACGGTTGGGGTTATCATAAACCTGACCTAAAGCTTTAAAAAAATTTTTAAAAAAATCGGTCCACTGATCTCCACTCTTCAGAGGGTATAGCTAATGCCCAATCCTGAGGTGGGCCCTGGAGGAGAGACACAACAACTGCCACTATTTCAGCCTCAGTGGGAAAATAGTTGAAGCGAAAAAATAAACTACAAGATTCCCTGAAGGTTCAGAACCTGTCAGGTTTTCCGTCAAAGCGATCAGGTAGAAGCATCTTAGATTTATGACGGACGTTAGGGTCCACAAACCCAGGGGCAGGTAAGGGCACAGACGGGGCAGAAAGTCCGGGTACCGGGTTAGTTATGGCATCCAGACGCTGCAAGACTTGATTAATAAGCCCTGCCATGCCCTGAAGCTGAGTTGCCAACTCGTCCAAGCGATCGGTGACCGACAGGTCGGTACTCATATTGAATCGCCGGGAGAGTTGACTTGGGTATGGGCCTGCTATAATGTAAGGGACCGGTCAGGGACACACACCAAGACACAGACAAGTAAGGCCGTGACACTGGTCCCAGCCAATGTCCCTGCCTTTTTGGGAACCCGACTCCTTAATAGGCCGGCCCCAACCAGAAGACTGATGGCTGCACTAATCAAGGTGCAATACAGACAAGGACAAACAAACACTGAACAAATACACGTAGTCAGGCGGTCCAAATTCGACAACTAGAATGGCAGCGAAGTACAAAAACGTGAGACAAGGGATAAACGGAGTTCAGGCCAAAGGTCAAGTAACAGCCGGGAGACGCAGTACAGATACAGTAGGCAAAAGAATAGTCAGAAGCAAAGCCAAAGGTCAGGTGACAATAAAGAGCAGCAGGCAAAACCAGGCGTACTACAGGGAGCAAAAACCTATAGCTGGCAATGAGGGAAGGAAGTGGTGGCTATAAATAGGGAAGGGGAGGAAACAGAGCAGAGGTGATTGGTGGAAGAAACACAAAACTAGATAGGGAAACAAGGCTGTCAATCAAGGAGGAACACTGGTTAACTGAAAGAGTGCTGGAGGATTCCTGGCCACGGGCGTTGGCCAGGAATCAATTACCTAAAGGGAAAGAAGGACCAGTTCACACTAGTGAATAAGAATACAAGGTATTACGTTAAAATCCATGGTTCACATCGTACTGGCCGTGGCCGGCGACCAGAACCAAAAGCAGGGTGCATGCCAGGCCCAATCATGACATATTAAGTCTTGTTTGCCAGAGGGATCAAATATTTATTTCTCTCAGCAAAATCCAAATAAATTTATATAATTTATACAATGTGATTTTCAGGATTTTATTTACAATATTCTATCTCTCAATATTGAAATTAACCTACCATTAAAATTATAGACTATTCATGTCTTTGTCAGTGGGCAAACTTACAAAATCAGCAAGGAATCAAATAATTATTTCCTTCACTTTATATCAGTTTGTAGGAACCATTCTTTCGTCTATAACGTATGTGCATGTCAATTGTCGGTAAAGGGTTAAAACTAACCTAATAAATCTAAGTAGTATAATGTTGTACCGTGTTAGCCATAGAAAGTAGTAGAAGAGTGAAGAAATCAGGCGATACCTTTTAGAGGCTAACTGAGTATATTTGATGGTGAGCTTTCGAGAGAACTAGCTCCCTTCTTCAGACATGATGATATACAAGAAATTGAAAATTCACAGGCTTTTTATACACACAAGACATGGACCTTCAAAGGATCTTAGAATTCTTAAACATAACAAAATGCAATATAAGCAAACAAGTCATTTACAACAGGTCAAACAATAACTATCTGGAAACTTGTGAGGCATGACAGAGGGGTCAGTAAATCTGCCGTCTTATCTTACAGCCATCACGTGTAATTTGTGGCCATCACAGTTCACATATAGTTTGACATAAAAACTAGCATGGATATTTAACCCATTTTGCAGAGTCTGAAATTTTTGCATTAATTTAAATTCCAGGGCAAAGACTCAGCCAGCGCATGAACTCACACAGATTCACTATTAATAACAGTAGAACTGATCTTCCAGTGGCACAACACTTCTCCAGAGAGGACCACTGTATTGAAGATCTGAAGATTGTGGTTTTAATGGGACATTTTAAGACGCAGAGGGAGAGAAAGGAGTGGGAATTTAAATTAATGCAAAAATTTCAGACTCTGCAAAATGGGTTAAATATCCATGCTAGTTTTATGTCAAACTATATGTGAACTATGATGGCCACAAATTACACGTGATGGCTGTGAGATAAGACGGAAAATTTACTGACCCCTTGCCCTTTGCTCAAAATTTTTTCCAGATAGTTAATTTTTTGGACCTTTTGTAATGATTTGTTTGTTTATATTCTTTTTGTTATTTTTTAAGAATTCTAAGATCCTTTGAAGGCCCATGTTTTGTGTGTAAAAAAAACCCTGTGAATTTTAAATTTTTCTTGTATTTTCATCATGTCTGAAAAAGGGGAAGTGGTTCTCTAAAAGTCCCATAAAATTTATATTTCAGTTACCCTTTCAAAAAGGTTTATCGGGGATTTCTTCACTTTTATAAAAAAATCTAATAAAATTTGGGGAAATTTTTTAAAAATAAACCCCAAAGGGTACCCGTTGATCTTTTCTTTCTTCTTCTAAAAGTTCATTAGGTCTATGAACACTTTAACGTCTTGCAAAACAAGATTTCACTTTTTTCACACTCACATAAAATTTATTCTTGAACAGATATGTTTCTAATTGACAGAATTACTTTCCCCAAATTAATATCTATCCTACTTGACTATGTGAGCAGGTACACTCATGCTCCTTTGACCTGATATTTTGGAATTTAAAAAAACTACCTAATTTTTTGGGGATATTTCCCCAATTTATTCTTTTTTGACCCAATTTCTAAAAAAAAAAAGTGAAAGTATATTGCAGAATTTTTAATTTTTAAATTTCCCAAATTTACATCTGGTGTCCCAAGAGAGATTTCTTTAAAAAGTTGGGCCCAAAAACCAAAACCTGTTGCCCATTTTTCAAATTAAATTAAATCTTCAGCTTTTTTGGGCCGGGTAAAGGCCCCAAAACTTTTACATTCAGAAGAGGCTTTTTTACATTTGGGCCACTTATGGTATGGCTTAAAATTGCTTTGGGCAAATTTAGTTATGTGTAAAACTGTATTAAAACAGCCCCGGGTTCCCAAGGTTTTAAAGTTATATAAAAAGTTTTCCAAATCTGTCTTTTTTCTGTTTTTTACCATGTTGCCTAATTGTATCTCCACCAAATTTTGTCAACGGGGGCACACTGTTTAAAACTAAAAAAATGATAAAATTTTTTTAAGGGAATCAGGTTTTGGGGCCCGGGGTTTTGTTTTGCCATTTTTTTGATTTAGTTTTTTAAGTGAAAAAGGGGGCCAGGATTTTCAAATTTTCTTGTGAGCGGGGCGTTGTTAAGGGCCCCCAAAAATTGGGGCTCGGCCCCTTTAAAGTTTTTCTGATTAGGGTGGGTTCTCGCCATTTTTGCCCCACATTGTAAATGCGGATGTATTTTTACAGGGGAAAAACCTTCTATTCCTGTAAAGAAATTTTTTACACATTAAAATTTGACCCCTTTTTTTCCCCTCAGAGCCCACTGACAATAAAAATTACCCCTGCCAAAATTACCCTTTTTTAAAAACCTCTCCCCTAATATGAAGTTTTAATTTCCCTTTCAAATAAGTAAAACAATTAATCCACCGTTTACAGGGAAAAAAAATTTATACCAGAAAAATTCATTTTTTAAACTAAAAAAACATTTACAAAACCAAAAAAAACTTTTTCATTAAGGTTAAATAATTTGAAAGCCCCCTGACTAAACGCGACCCCAAATGGACTATCAGCTGTAAAAGGCTTGTTTAATTAAAAACCACGCCATTCAGTGCCCTTTTTAGTGGTAGATACTAGTTGTTGTAGGATCGGAAAAAAATAAAAATATTCCCACTGAAGTTAATTTATGACACAGGAGAGGTCTCTGAAAAGTTGTTCTATTTCTCTTCTTCTTTTTTCCATCGTCCCAGACCCCATGATGTCTTCTCCCGGTCCAAAAACTCTTCACTGTTAGAGGGTAAAAAGCAAAAATTTGACCCCCCAATTTTATAAGCATTTTCAAAATTTTTCCTATCTCTTTACAAACTCCCTTTTTATAGTGCCCCAAATGGTAATTTTTCCCCCTTGTCCCCCAAAAACAGCTATGGGGTCCCATTGTGAGATTTCTGAGACAGTTGTGGGCACACCCCCAAATAGGTAGGCGTCCTCAGTTAGGTAGGTAAAGTTATAGGCCCCCCTTTAGGTAGGTATCCGCCCCCTATTAAATAGATAGTTTTATATAGGTCTCAAATGTTTATAAGTAAAAATATTGACCCCTATTATGCATTTTTTACCCCCTTGAAAGGAAAAATTATTTCCCCCCTGTAGCCAGGGGGGTTACCCCATTAGCCAGGTATTTGGGCCCCTTTTGCCGGGTTTTTAACCCCCTTTAAAAGCCGGTTTTTTAAAACCCCCTTACCCAAGGTTTATTAGCCCCCTCTACCCAGTAATATCCCCCCCCTGAAAACCCAGTGTTATGCCCCCCTGTAGCCGGTGTTAGCCCCCCTGTAGCCAGTAAATATGCCCCCCGGAAGCAGTGATGCCCTTTTGAAACCCCGTTATATGAAACTTTTTTAACCTTTTGTTACCCCCCCCTTGTGACCCTTATAAAACCCCTTTTTGTTAACAGTTAAATTCCCCTTTACCCACATACTATGCCACCGGTAGCCAGTATAGCCCCCTAGCCCTTTTTATGCCCGGGTAGCCAGTTTACCTTCCCCTTAAAAAATTTACTTTTGCCCCCTTTTGTACCCAGTGATATGCCCTTTTTATCCAGTGATAAAAAACCTTTTACCCCACTTACTATGCCCCCTGTAGCCAGTGATCCCCCAATTGCACCCGGGGCAGATGCCCCCTGTGCCAGCAGTCCCCCCCTTTTTGCCAGTAGATCCCCCCGGTACCCAAACAGTTTGCCCCTTTTGGCGTAGTTGCCCCCTGTGCCTTTTGAGGGCCCCCCTTGTAGCCAGCAGTTTTCCCCCTGTAGCCAGATCCCCCGGGTAGCCGGGAAGATCCCCCTGTACCCAGCAGATTTCCCCTGTAGCCGAAAGATGCCCCCTTATACCTTTTAGTCCCCCCTTTATAGCCAGTAGACCCCCCTTGTAGTCAGCGATCCCCCCGTAGCCAGCGATGCCCTTTTCCCCCGCAAAATCCCCCTTTTGATTTGATCCCCCCCGTAGCCAGGGGTTTTCCCCCCCCCCTTTACCCATTTAGTTGCCCTTGTACCCAGAAAGATCCCCCCTGTACCCTTTGGTTTGCCCCCTGTAGCAGTGATGCCCCCCTGAAGCCGGGATCCCCCCCTTTGTAGCCGTAGTCCCCTTTGTAGCCGTGGGTTTGGCCCCTGTACCCAGTGTTGCCCCCTGTGGGCCGTGAGCCCCTGTACCCGTGGGGCCCCCTGTACCCAGTGAGGGCCCCCCTGTAGCCAGAAACATCCCCCTGAAAGGCCAGTACTTTCCCCCTTTTAGCCAGTTACATCCCCCTGAAACCCAGCAGATCCCCCCTGTAGAATGTTGCCCCTGTCCCATTTAGATGATTGTAGACAGAAAAGGGCCCCTCTGTAGCCAGGGGTTTTCCCCCTGTACCCAAAGGTGATCCCCCCCTGTACCCGTAGATCCCCCCAGAAGCAGCAGTTTCCCCCCTTTTAGCCAGCGTTGCCCCCTTTTACCCAGTGATCCCCCATGTAGCAAGCAGATGCCCCCTGTGCCCAGATCCCCCCGGGAAAACAGCAGATTCCCCCCTGTAGCCAGATGCCCCTTTTGGGCCAGATGCCCCCTGTAGCAAGACCCCCTTTGGAGCCGTGAGGCCCCTTTGGGCCAGTGTGCCCCTTTTCCCGGGATGCCCCTGTAGCCAGTGTTTGCCCCTGTACCAGTTTCCCCCCTGTAGCCGGGCAGATTGCCTTTTACCAAGGTTTACTGCCCCCCCCGTAATAAAAATAAAAAAAAAAAAAAAATTTACTCCCTTAGCACGGCCCTGGAGCTTGAAAAACTTTGGGGGCCCTTTGACCCCCTTGGGCCCGGCAGAGTGTGGGTTTTAAGCGATCCCAGGTTGCAGGGGAGTGTTTGAAAGCGGCGCTTCCCCGCCCCCTGCGACGCTAGGTTTTTAATGTACGGCGCTCGGTGAGCATGTACATACGGGGGGGAAGACAGGAAGGGAACGATCCTTCCCCCTCCTCCCAAACTGACTGTGCGGCTGTAAAAACAGCCGCACGTAAGGACATCGGCGGGCGCGCGGCCCCACGGAGCGGCCCTGGGGGCCCCGGGGACTGGGGCAAATGCGGTTTAAATTTCGGGCGGCCCCCAAATAAAATCTACTACAAACCCCCCCTGCTTGTGAGTAAATGTCTTTTTAGGGTTTAACAAATTTTTATTCCCCATGCTCATGCTAAAAATTTATTTTTCGCTATTTTTTCCCCTATCTTCCCATCGATGTTTAAAAAAATTTTGTCCACTTCGCTTCTTCTCCTTAAATGTCCCCTTTTCCCAAGGATTTTTTCTTTCTTTAATTACCCAAACCCCCCCGTTTCCCATTGTGTGATTTAAAGGGCAAGTCATTAGGGATGAAATTTGCTGTCATTTTTTTTCTTTTTGCTTTCGTTAAAAGGGGGAATTTTTAGTGTTGAGCGATTTTTATGCCCAAATTTTAAAATTTGGGCCCAAAGTTTTTATTTGATAAAAATTTTTTTTTTATGCGATAATTTGGGTTAAAATCTGTCCCATCATTTTTAATATGCCCCTTTTTTCGGCGCTTCCTGTCATTTTGGCGGCCAGCAAATCACTTACAGAATAGAGAAAGGGTTGAGATGTGTGTGCGGACGTAAATGACTGGATTTTTATGGTTGCGATTGCTGGAAAAATCACATACCTTTTTTTACATTAGAACAGCCCTTCCTTTTCATGATCAGTGCCTGTCAGCGTCTCATAAAAGTAGGACGTGCGCTCTGCCTGTGTCCAAACAGCTCAGCGAAATTATTTTATTTCTTCACAGAGAAAGCTCTACTGTTAGCTGTGATCCTTCCAACTTAGTTAGATCAGAGATTGAAGATTTTATGTAGTTTAGGTAGAAAATTTTTAAAAGGAGCATCTTACCGCTGTAAAGTCATGCGGGGAGCGGGGGAGGGGGGGGGCCTGCGGGCGGAACACGGACAAGCTCTATAAAGAATACTGGATAAAAGGTTCACCAAGACTTAGTGTAGACATTGCACTGCAATAGCTTTAATTATTAACAGTTTTCTATTGAAATATTTCCTGGATATTGGGCAGCCTGAACTTTATATTAGGATACAAAATCTTTTCTAGTAACTGCAGGTCTCTTTGTTAGGTGCAAAACTCCACTTTTTATTATCAGTATACATTTCAGTAGGTGTTCTTTTTCAATTTTGCCCATTCCAGCTTTGTTGATATACCACCTTGCAGTTAAATTAAATCCAGCAATTTTGTAGTCAGCACAGGGTTGATAGGTCCCCAAAAATACCTTTTATTATCCGAATACATTTGAGATACGTGTTTTTTTTTTCACTTTGCGCAGTAAAGCTTTGTTCATTGAGGGCCACCTTGCACTTAAATGTGAATACAGCAATTTTGTAGTCACCACAGGTGAATTGAAAGGTGCCAAAAATACCTTTTATTATCCGAATACATTTCAAATACGTGTTTTTTCACTTCGGCGCAGGCCAGCTTTGTTGATAGATCTACCTTGCAGTTAAATTTTAATACAGCAGTTTTGTAGTCACCACAGGTGAATTGAAAGGTGCCAAAAATACCTTTATTATCCGAATACATTTCAGATACGTGTTTTTTTTTCACTTTGGCGCACTACAGCTTTGTTCATTGAGGCACCTTGCACTTAAATGTGAATACAGCAATTTTGTAGTCACCATAGGTGAATTGAAAGGTGCCAAAAATACCTTTTAATATCTGTATACATTTCAGACAGGTGTTTTTTTCACTTTTGGTCAGTCAAGCTTTGTTCATAGAGCTACTTTGTAGTTAAATTTGAATACAGCAATTTAGTAGTCACCACAGGTGAATTGATAGGTGCCAAAAAATACATTTTATTACCCCGTATACATTTCAGAAAAGGTGGTTTTTTTCACTTTTTGGTCAGTCAAGCGTTGTTCATAGAGCTACTTTGTAGTTAAATTTGAATACAGCAATTTTATTTTGATTTGAGGGATTTGAGAATAGCTGTGATTTGCCGTCTTTTAATAAGAGACTTTCCAAAACTCTTCCATACCTTCTCAAAATTTTTATATTTTTGAACATGGAGCGAAATTCAGGGTGGTAAGCGAGCAAAGAGGGGGGTAGGCATGGGGTAGAGGTACGAGAGAAGGTGCTCCTTCCAGTGCTGGCGACAACACGCATGCCGCGGATCGTCAGTTTGCAGGACCGTCAGGCCTGTCATCGCTGGGTCAGGGCCCTGTGAATCTCCCGTAACAAACAGCGTCGCAATTTTGTTCTTCAGTGGTTAATGCAACCTGCATCCAGCAGTCTTGCCTCCTCGTCCTCCCAGTCACGGCCACAAATGTCGTCATCAGCATCATCAGCATCCGTGCAACATGAAGCAGCCCAAATGTCAACTCATGTACCCACCACTGTGGATAATCCATTATCTGAAGACCTCTTTGATGACAAAATGCGGTTGGGGTCAGAAGGCATGTTAAAAGATCAAGAGGCCTAAGAGGATGAATTTCTCTGCTCGTTACTGATGCCATCAGAGGAGGAGAAGGAAGCCGGTCAATCGGCAAAAATCCCGGGCGGTCGGCAACGCCTTGCAGTCCCTCTTGCTTGTAGCCCGCAGCTCCTGGATGCAGAATGTCAGGACGACGAAGTCACCTATGTTGATGATGATGATGATGACGACATTGCGGATCCAACGTGGTCTTTTCAGCAGAATTTGCTTGCGAGCGCTTCATCACTGGACGAGGAGGAAGACGATGGGGTAGTGTTAGTACGGGTCCCGCCTCAAAAAGGGAGAGGGTGGTCGCAGAAGTTTCCCCTGTTTTGAATTCCGCCAGCCACGGTCAGCGCAAACCACGCTCATCGCTTATCGCCATCAAAAGGTCCAGGACCTCTCAAGCCTGGGCCTTCTTTGAGCAAGCCTCTGATTCACCCAGCGATGTCATATGCCGCCTTTGCCGTAAAAGTATAAGTAGAGGCAAGAACCTTAGGTGGTTAACCACCATTAACATGTCGAGTAACATGCTGCGTGTGCATGAGTTGAAATGGAGGCAACACTTTCCAAAAAGGCCAGACCGACGCCGGGCCTCCAACCACTGTCACACCCTCTGTCTCCGCCTCCTCCTCCTCCGCCACCACCAAGCGTTCCTCACTCCCATGTCTCTCAGAGTCATGATCAGTAGAAACTCAAAAAAAAATAAAAGTTCCCCCGGCGCTCATCTATTTTAAAACTCCAAGTGTACGAGAAGTTAAAAAAAAGATGTTTAATAGAGTAACAACTCATAAAAAGGGATTACACCCCTTTGCAAACATATAAAAATTAAAATCACTAACGACGGGGTTTCTCGCCAAAACCGGCGCTACCTCAGGAATTGTGATTACGGGAAATGCCGGGAAAAGCAAGTCATTTAAAAGTTTTCCGCTCGTCTCATTGGGCGGCAAATACCAGCCAATGAGATTATGAGCGACAATGAACAATGTTAGTCTATGGAAAAGAGACCAAACCAATCATGTGGTTTTAAATGGTTAAAGTCATTTAAACAGATGGGGGGGATTGGTTTATGGGGCGAGAAAAACTCCCGTCCCCGCCCATCGGGAAAACGAGCCGCCCCTCCCCTATTTTTTTTTCTATTGAGCGAGCAAAAAGGGGGACAAAAAATTCACTTAAAATTACAAAAGTGGAGGGGCTTCCTTTAAGAAATTAAAAAACTCTGCCCACGGGGGGAAAGGAAACCTTTCCGTGTTTTGATGGTGCTAGAAATAAAGTATTCAAACTGAGAGCCCCCAAGTAAGGCTACTCCCCTGTGTTTTTTGGAAAGGGAAAGGGTCATGACCTAAACGGGTTTGGTTAAACCTAGGGGGGGCTCGTCTCTCGGGAAACCAATAAAAAATACGAGCTTTGTCCCATATAGTTCTATGGAAAGAGTAGCTCAATGTATGATTGGTTGTTGAAAGGGGGGGGGCCCCGGCCCCTTTAAAGCCAATGGGGGAAAAAGCGCCCACTCTATGGGGGTTATTTTGGGTTTTTTCACCCCTTTCTGGCACAGAAGAGATGGGCGTCTGGGAGTGCTACTATCATCCAAAATTATTATTTTCACTCTGTTTTAAAAAACAAAAAGTGTGAAGAAAAAAATTTAAAAAAATTTTTTTAAAAGGGGGGGAAAAAGATCTCAATCCAAAAAACAGGGGATTAAATATTATCCCCATCTACAGAAGCAAAATAGCTCCCATAGGCTTTTTGTTTAAAACCCACGGGGGGTAAAAAAAAAACCCCGTGCTGATGTTTACTTTTTAAATGCAGTATTAAATCTTAGAGCCCCCAAAATTTAACCGTCTCTGGAAAATTATCAATGGCATTCGCAACAAAAACCCTGATTGGTTTAAACCAAAGGAAGAACGCCCTCTAAAGGGCCAAAAAGAAATCCAAAGGCGCTCTTTACCGGGGAAGTTCTATGAAGTGTAGCTCAATATATGTTTTGGTCAAAAAAAAGGGGAAGGGTCGGCCCCTTCGCCCAATAGGGGAATTGCGCCCACCTTAGGGAAATTTTAAAAATGATTTTTACACTTACCCCGACGAAAGGCAAAGGGGGCGTCTGGGATAATAAAAAAAATAAATTCATTTAAAAAAAAAACAGGGGGAACAATTTAAAGGTAGAGAAATCAAAAGGAAAAAGGGGAGACTTAACCCGGTTAAAGGGGACTGGCCGGGGCACAAATGAACTCAATGTGTAGGCAATTACAGTTGTCTTATTTCATACAAACATAAAATATACATATAAAAAAAAAAGCCTATACTGAAAAAGTCTAATAAAAGAGCTCCACTGCCTCCGGGTTAAAACCTTTTGGGGGATATAGTCCCGGAGTTTTAAAAATCCCCAAAGGTCTCCGCCCTTCCCGTAGAACTGAAAACCTATTGGTTTTTTGTGTGGGGACCTGATCTATAGGATAATTCTCAGAAAAACAAAAAACCTGGGTTTTATGGGGGAAATTCCCGGAAAAAAAGACGGGGCCCCAACCCAAATATTTTTCTTCTGTTGAAGGTGGGTAATTTCTGAATCCCCCTGTTTGTTGGAAATTTGGGTCTTTTTTCCCCCTATTTAAATTTTTTTAAATTTAATCTCTACACTTTTTGTTTTTTTAAACGAGTGAACTAATACATCTGAGAGATAGGTTTGCATCTAGACCCCGATCTCTTCTGGGGCCCAAATGAGTGTAAAAACCATTATAACTCCCATAGAGTGTCGCTCGGGTTTCCCCCTTTTTGGGTGAAAGGGGGGCCGAGCCCCCCCTTTTAAAACCCAAAATTTCATTGATACTCTTTCCCCTTTGAAAATATTTGGGAAGAAGTAGTCGTATTTTGATTGGTCCTGAGAGACGAGCCCCTCTTGGTTTTAAACCCAAACACGTTTTTGGGCATTTGACTTCCATTTATAATACAAAAGTGAGAAGCGCTTACTTGGGGCGCTCTCAGTTTTTAATACTTCATACCCAGCCCCCTTTAGCACGGATGGTCAGCTTACCCCCCCGTGGTCAGAGTTTTGGGAAATTTTTTATGGACCCCTCCACTTTTGTAAACTTAGCATATTGTCCCCCTTTCTGCTCTTTCCCCTATAGGGAAAAAACATTTGGGGGATGCGGCTCGTTTCCTGATGGTCGGGGGGACGGGAAATTTTTTTCGCCCATAAAAACCCAAACCCCCCATCTGTTTAAATTTATTTTTAAACCCTTTTGAAACAGTGATTGGTTGGTCTCTTTTTTCCCTAGGGTAACAAGGCGTTTTTGTCGCTCGCAATCTCAATTTGGGTGGCTTTGCCGCCCCAAAGAGAAGTGCGGAAAACTTTTAAATGACTGCTTTTCCCCGGGTTTCCTTTAAAAAACAATTTTCCGAGGTAGCGCCGGTTTTTGGGGAGAAACGCTTTGGTTTGTATTTTTAAATTTTTTAAAGGGTTTTTAAGGGGGGTAATACATTTTTTTGATTGTTTCTCTATTAAACATCTTTTTTTCTAAAAAATCCCGTACCACTTGGAGTTTAAATAGAGGGCGCCGGGGACTATAATTTTTTTCTTTTTAGTTTTCCCATTGTCTTAAACCCCCTGCCCCCAATTTTTGGGCTTTGGAAAACGAGTTCCCCGGCTGCCGGGAGACGGACCTTTTAATTGTGTCCCCGATGTGCCTATGGAGTTTTTGCCTCTAGACTAGTCGCACAACCACCATTTTAGTCCGTAACCCATCAGGGGTATTTCACCCGCATTTATGTACGAAGTGTTTCACCATAAGGAGCGCCCATTTTTTTTCCCTTTCCTTTTGGTTCATGTTTAGGGTTTAGCCCCCCGTTTAGCCCCCCCCCGGCCCTCGCCCGGTACCACCAGCAACCCCCAGAGACCCTCCCACCCCTTTTTTCCCTTTCCCCCAAATTTTTTAAGGCCTGCCGCCGTACGGGCCAGTCTAGCAGCCAGCCTTCTGTCTTCCCGGTTTGGAGCGAAAAAAAAACTTTAACCCAAACCACCCCCAAAGCCAAAAGCCTAAATTCGGCATTGCCAGGTTTTTGGCCTTGGAAATTTTTTGCCTTTCCGTTGGTGGACACAGAGGGTTCCCCACTTTCATGGCCCTTCCTCCCCCAAAAATACCAATCCCGACAGGATTTCTTTGCCCGAAAAGCCGTCCCCCCCCTGGCCAGCCACTGTCAGTAAATTTCAAGGCGTTTGTCTGCACTGTTCGGGAAAAGTCCTCTAAACCCCCCGAACAGACTAGTAAGCAGCCAAGGCCGTATATCTCGTGACCCCAATGGTGAGCGGGTGGATGTCTCGGTCATGAGGGTGGCTCTCAGGGCTCAGCGCACGTCCTTAAAAACCGAAGGGATGGTGAGGGCTTTTTCCCCCCCCCAAGGGTCCTTGGGGGCATCACGGGCCCAAGAAACCGGGCCCTGGAAATTAATCTGTCTTGGAACCTCCAACACATTTTAGGGCTCTGGGCGGCTCTCCCAAAAAGGACCCGAGCGCTGTTGGGTGCCAAAAAACCCTTTTGCCGGGAAGGTGGTGTGCGATAACGGGGGGAAATTTGGCCGCCCTTAAGATCGGTAGGTGGAGCACATCCCTTCCTGGCACATGTCATGAACCCTTTTCGTCCAGAAATTTCAAAGAGCACCCGGGTTGGACTGCCTGCTGAGAAGGCCGAAGTCTAAGTTCGCACTTCCACTTCGCCCCTGCTTCGTCCCCCTGCTCGTTGCAGCGTCAGCTTGGCCTCCCCGTCAACCGTTCATGTTACGTGGGAACACGTGGGAATTTCCCCCCTCCACATGCCCACGATTGTGGCAGCAGCGCAATGCCATTACGCCCCCTCGAAGTGAACAGGCCCGACAAGCAGGGTGCGGACCCCGAGGGGGTTTGACCCCCCGAGAGTGGGAGGCGGTGAAAGAGCTCTGCACCCTTTGCCCGTTTTGAATAAGCCACCAAAAGGGTCAGGGGGGCGATGCCCTTGTCAGCAAAACATTGTGGTTTATCTTAGTTTTTGGAACATCGTTGAACCCTTTAAACAACATCCCCGCCAAGCGACGGGGGGAGGAACGGACCAGTGCGGCACGGAGCCTTTCCCCTCCGTCGAATACAAGGCCCGACAGTTTCTCTATATCATCGGTTTTATTAGGTGTGGTTTCCGGGTCCAGGGCTAGTGCAAGGCGGCGCACCCAGCTCCCCAGGGTGCATCATCTGAGGCAAGTCAGGGCTGTGTTGAAGCGTTCCGGAGGAACGGAGGAGGAGGAGGTATTCCTAGGACAACCGACGTAACCGACGTCCCTGCCTTGGAAAGGAGGTTTCGGCCAAATTTTTGAGTCGGAGGAAGAAGATGAGGAAGATGAGTTTGCTATGCCCCCGACCCAGAGCTTGGGAAATCAAGGCTCCATCCCCTCACATGAGTTTTGGGGTGCTCCATTTCCTCCAACATGACCTCGCATTAAGGGCCATCAAAATGAACAACAGTTACTGGGGGGCCCACCCCCCGGATCCCCGACAAAACAAAACTCAGCACTTTCCTTCCACCCAACCCAAAATAGAGAGTAAAATGCAGGAAATGGAGACCTTGCTGATTGATCAACTGGAGACATCTGTTGCGTCTGATTCACTTCTCAAATGTCACGGTGGAACAAAAATCAGCGAATGTGACAGCAGTAGAGTGCAAATACCATAGCGGCAGCAGCAGCAGCACGCAAAGGGGGCAGAAGCCTAATGGGTGACCTCTGGCAATCTTTATTTACCACCTCACCAACGCATGCAATGCAGGGGACACATCCAACACACAGAGACCAGCTTAAGATCATGGTGCACGACTATCTGCGTCTCAACACCGATGTTTTGTAAAGTGTTTCGACCCAATAGACTTCTGGGTATCCAAAATGGACGAATGGCCCGAGCTCGCTCGCCACGCCATAGAGGGTGTTGTCCGGACCAGCAAGCCAGCGTCATATCTGAGCGGACCTTCAGCACAGCTGGAGGAGTCATTACAGACAACGCATCGGCTTTCCACAGATAATTGTGGATCTTTGACTTTCCATCAAGAATGAATTCAGGCAATGATCTCTGATGATGTTGTGGCCCCAATAGCCGATGTCACCGATTAGTTGCCGGTCTACTTCACATTCCTCTTTCAACAGAAATGTCCTCTTGAAAACTATTTTTTTAAAATGAATCATTTCTTACTGCATTTTTATTCCTCAGGATTTCCCAAAATTCATTTTTGCTGGTTTATGGCGGTGAGGAGACTGTAAAAGACACCAAATTTGTACAGATTTTCATAAAAAAACCGTATTCCATTTACTCACTTCATCTTTTTCGCATTGTCAATGGTTTTGAGGACATGGTGCTGTTATATACAGCTAATTCAGTCCTTTGGAACAGAAAATGTGGCTTCTAAGTGGCATATCTCCCTCAAAATTTTTTTACAGTGGCTGAAAAAAAAAGAAGTCATTTATTTATAATTTTTTGGGTCAGCATGCGTGAAATGCAGCATACTACAGGTCCTATTATAAAAAATGGGTTTCTAAAGACATGTTCTCAACATTGTCAAGAGTGGCTTCAAGGGTCATGTTTTGAATTTAGGGGGCATGTGCTGTGATATGGCAGCTATATACTACAGGTCCTCATTCTAAAAAATGTGGTTTCTAACAGAAACATTTGATTCTTCACAATTGTCAACAGTGGCTCAAGGTCATGTTTTTGAATTTTTGGGGGCATATTTGCTGTGAAATCAGCTAACTACAGTCCCAGTTCAAAAAAATGGGTTTCTAACAGACATTTTGTTCTTCACAATTGTCAACAGTGCTTCAAGTCATGTTTTGGGAATTTGTGGCATGTTGCTGTGAAATGCAGCTAGACTACAGTGTCCTATTCTAAAAAATGGTGGTTTCTACAGACATTTGTTCTCAACAATTGTCAACAGTGGCCTCAAGGGTCATGTTTTTTAATTTTTGGGGGCAATTTTGCTGTTGAAATGCAGCTAAACTACAGGTCCTGTATCTAAAAAATGTGGTTTCTAACAGACCATTTGTTCTTCACAAATGTCAACAGTGGCTCAAGGGTCCAGTTTTTGAATTTTTGGGGCATTTATTGCTGTGAAATGCAGCTATACTAAGGTCCTGTTCTAAAAAAAGGTTTCAAACAGACATTGTTCTTCACAATTGTCAACAGTGCTCAAGGGTCATGTTATGAATTTTTTGGGGCATGTTGCTGTGAAATGCAGCTATACTACAGGTCCTATTCTAAAAAATGTGGTTTCTAACAGACCTTTGGTTCTTCACAATTGTCGAACAGTGGCTCAAGGGTCATGTTTTTGCATTTTCGGGGGCGATGTTGCTGTAGAAATGCATCTATTACAACAGGTTCCCCAATCACTAAAATCTGTGGTTTTCTAACATGCATTTGTTTCTTCACAATTGTCAAAGTGGCTCAAGGAGATGTATTGAAATTAATGGGGCATGGATGCTGTCAAAAAATGGAATAGGTAGGACACTGTTAAAAGACACAATATTTGCAAAAATGAACTTTGTTTTTGCAAGATTCTTTAACATAGCTAGCAATCCCCTGTAGTGAGACAACCCATTTAATACAATGAAAAAAAAGAAAACAAAGATTGGTGGGAGTTCCATCCTAACAAATGGTGGTTCAAAAAGACTCCTTTTTCCCCGGCACTTTTTAACTCTGTGGGTAACAGGTTTAAGGGTCATGCTGTGGTACAAGACAGGGATATTGAACGGTCTGTGAGTTTTTTTTCTTTGACTCTGTTGCCTAATTGTCTTGCCTAAGATGTAGCATCGTATCCATATTGACTGTTGTGGATGTTAATTCCAGCTTCTCCAGCCCTGTTTGGGTGTAAGAATGAATGTGTTGTTCCTCTCCCATTAACTTTATATGGTCATCCGGCATTATAGCTCTTATCTATCGGATATCGTCATGATAATTGCCGATATCGACTATGGAATCGATAACGATAGTTGACGCAATCGCTCATCTAAAACCCTCAGATGGGACTGTAATAATACAGGCATGATCATTCCTAGTAGTAGCATTAATTACACATTGTTCTTATTGTGTTTTTTATGTTTGTTACATGGTTCATGAGTGAATCAATTCTTTGTCTCACAGTTTTCTAGAGGCAAATAAGTCACTAGAGATTTCCACCAGATCAGGAGACAAGAATTCATTGAATTCCTCATAAAATGTGCTTGTCAGTCCATCCAGGACAGGACACTTTGTTTTGAAAGAATCTATACTTCGTCTGAACTTGTCCTCTGTGTATTTTCTCGCTGTATGGAATCTACTCTTAGTGCCTTAGTATTCTTTATCTCCTTAACGACCGCCCACCGTCTTTTGACGGCGGCATTTCAGGTCGTTCCTCGCATTCGACTTCTTTAGACGTCGCAGCAGACCACCGAGTTTGGCGGCGCCCGGCGCCGGCGCTGCGCTAGGATCGGCGGCTGTACTAACTACACGCCCTATCCCAGAGCATCCCCTGCGAGCACCGGGCAGCGGAGGAAACCTCTGCAACCCGGTGCTTTAACCATTCGATTGCGGCGGTGCATTACCGCGGCGCAATCAAAGGGTTCCCCTGCTCTGGTCGGGTGACACGAACACCCGGTCACCCGACAGAGACCGGTGGACGGCTGCAACAGATCGCTCTGGGGCCCTAGAGTGGCCCCAGAGCTGTCTGTGTACCCCCCAAGAGCCAGGGACCTAGACACACTGCCATATGAATATGCAAATACATTACAAGTGTTTAAAAAAAAATAAAAAATTTGTAAACATTCTCCCTTCAGGGGATTTAAAAAAGGAAAAAGAAAACAGAAAAAGTGTAAAAAAAATTAATAAAAAATAAATAAAAAATAAAAATAAAGATTTAATAAAAAATAATTGTGCATATATTACACACACAAAAAAAAACTACAACAATTAGGTATACCACACGCCCATAATAATCTGCAGAATTAATCTAACAAGCTTATTTAAGTGTGAAATGTGAATGGCTTAAAAAAAAAAAAAAAAAAGATTAAAAAAAAAAAAAGAAAACTTTTTTAAAAAAATTCTGCAATTAATTTTTATAAGCGAATTTAAACTTATTCCCCCATAAAGTACAACTTGTCTAGAAAAAAACGAGTCCTCATACATCTGCGACATTGAAAAAATAAATAGTTTACAACTGGTTGAAACGCAAGGAGGCAAAACAAAAAAAAATGGGTTCTGGTCATTAACTACTTTTCAGGTGTTCGGCTTAGGGGTTAAAGTCTATGGGCGATATGTCAGAAACAGGCTCCATCACACCCACCCGTTTAACGTAACCTATAAATGAGTGTATAGTGCCCAAATGAAATGAACCAGACCCAAAATCATGTGTCAGGTGAACCCAGCCTATTAAAAATGATGTTCCTAAACTAGGCGCATAGAAAAACAAAGAAAGGTACTGCACATTCCAAAAGTTCAAAAATAAAAAAAAAACAAGTCTAAACGGTGTCACACAGGTGTGGCAAGTAAAAACAAAAAAACAATCCATATCAGCAGCACAAGCTAGCACTTTTGAACTCAACCCATGCAAATATATCTGAGGAATTGCCCAAATTGCATTGAGAGGTGAATCGCCCTAGCAAACAGTCTAAAAGGAAATTAGGAATTATTGGAAAATAATTTCTGCTACTTTAGATACATGAAAATTTTAGGTTCTTAGTTCACATTGTTGATCAAAACTGTATAAGCCCACATCACAATCAGCAAGGGGACCTCAATACAGGTGGGAACATACGCTGTTACCTCTCTTGGTGCCTGTTCAGACCTCCACATTTCAGGGAGAGTAGATTCCAGCTACAGGCTACTCTGCATTGATTTTAAAAAAAACGTACAGGTGGTCGGAGTGCAAAAAACACTTCCCCATACAAACAGTCTAGAAAATGATTTTTGGTCCACATATCCCAAACATTTTTTTAGAAAAAATAAGCAAGGAGCCCGCATGTGAGAGCAGTAACATTACAAACCACAACCCCAATGTCAGCAGCTCTATTAGCACTAGAAAACCGTCAAAAGGAACGTAGGAATTATTGGAAAAGAATTTCTGCTACTTTAGATACATGAAAATTTGAGGTTCTTAGTTTACATTTTTGATCAAAACGGTGTAAGCCCACCTACCAAACGACAAGGCGACCTCAATACAGATTGGGAACCTACACTATATGTTACCTCTCTTGGTGTCCTGTTCAGACCTCCCGTTTCAGTGAGAGAGGTTACAGCTACAAGCTACACTGCATTGATTTAAAAACCTGTGCAGGTGGGCGGAGTGCAAAAAGCAAAAAGGGGACAACCACTCACCCATACAAACCCATAAAAAAATGAGGTCCCCTTGTCGATTTGCAGGTGGGCTTATATAGTTTAGATAAAAAATGAACACTATGGATGATGTTACTTATCTATGCACCCTAGATGTGAAAAGCCTGTACACGAACATACCACGAACAGAGGGAGTTGAAGCAGTATATTCAAAATTAACATTAGATCATAGTCTCTCTAACAGCATGATAGCATTCCTGATAACACTTATAGAGATAATTTTGAATAAGAATTACTTCAGATTTGGGTCAAAATTTTATTTACAACAGGGTCAAAATTTTATTTACAACAACAGGGGACCTCGATGGGGTCACCAGTTACCCCAAGTTACGCCAACATTTATATGGAAGCCATTGAGTCCGGGCACATCGTCCACAGTACTCTCGGCCAGCATATAAAATGCTGGTTGAGATATGTGGACGATGTGTTCGTTCTTTGGAGGGGGACATTGGAAGAACTTGAGGACTTTATGGTATATATCAATAACATATCATCCGACTGTAGTACAATTTTACTCAAACTAAAAATCAAGAAAGTGTTACCTTCTTGGATGTCTGTGTAGTCAGGAAGGATAATAAGGTGATGACTACATTATACACTAAAGAGATCGATCGCAATAATCTTTTGCGATATGATAACCAACATGCACCAGCAGTCATTACAGCTATACCTAAAGGTCAGTTTCGGAGAGCGAGACGCATTTGTTCCTCCACTGAAGAGTTCAGGAAACACAAGATAGAGCTTATAGATAAGTTTGTGGAGAGAGGTTATCCAAAATGGGAAATACAAAAAATTGCGGATGAAGTTGAAAGAATCCCTAGGAAAGAATGTTTTAAAAAATCTAATAGGAATAATCAGACCCATGTAAAAAAACTTAATTTTTTCTCAGTGTATGATAAGCATGCTACACTGATTAAAAAGACAATTTTAAAACATTGGAATTTATTACAAAATGACCCACAGTATGGTCATCTGTTTAAAGAGTATCCACGGTTTGTGTACCGTAAGGGGAAGTCTATCTCTAACCATATTATCCGTTCAGATATAGAGGTGCAACAAACTAGACAAGAATTTTTGTGAATACAAAAGAAAGGCACATTTCCATGCCTCTCATGTCAAAATTGTACAAGCATCATAAAAGGAGAAAAGATTACACATCCCACAAAGGGCTTTGACATACCCATTAAGGGATACTTCACATGTAAATCATACAATGTGAATACAAGTGAAGTGCCATGTGGATCAGTATATGTGGGACAAACAACTAGAATGGTGCGCATAAGACTTAATGAACATCGATCGCAAATCAGGTTGTTCAAATCTAAAATGGAAAATCAGAAATCTGTAGGGATAACAAATAGAAATGGTGAAAGTACAGAGAAGAAAAAATATGGTGAGACGTCAGTAGCCAGGCACATCCTTGAATATAGACACAATGTTAGTGAACTCAGATGAGTGTGTTAGATAAGGTGAGGCATTGGATCAGATTACTATCGCAAAGCGTCTAATACAACTGAAAAAAGTATAAATGGATCACTTACTTGAATGCCCTGACACCCACAGGACTCAATGAGGAATGCCGATGGAGTGCATTCCTCTGACGAAGTATGGAGCCGATAGCGTCAGGTGGTGGTTACCTTCTTGTAAATAGATTTAGATGGTTCATTTAAGCTAAATAGTTGATTTATATGTAGAAGTGTTTAGTAATAAGAATAATTTCTAATAAAAATTACGGTTTTAATGATTGTTAGATTTACATAAGAGGTCAAATGCATGACGTATATAAGGAAGGGGAGGTACGATGCCAGTTATACGCTTGACAAAGGAGGTCCATTGCGGATAATCCCTCCGAAACCTTTTGCGGGCTTCGTCACAACTTGGATGAGTATATATCTTTCTGCTCTTGAATCTGTGCATTATATACTATACATTGTACTATGCTGGTCTCTTGAAAAAGGACATTTTGTTAATGCTGCTATAAGGATTGTATCCTATTGAAGAAATTGAAGTTAAAGAATTTATACATTGTAAATGTCTAAGAGAAGCTCATGCATGATGGTGTCGGAATGATGTAAAGGCACATCTTTTATATAAAATGGAATTGAAACTGAAAACTTTGATCTCGTTTTGTGAGTAGCAACACTTCTATACATGTGTATGCAAGTGATTGAACAGTGGGGAATCTGTTCGGTGTTGCGGTGTGAACCACATATAATGAAAAGTGCCTAAAAATTTTACTCTATAAAGTACTGGTTAGCATTTCTGCCTTTCAGCATAGGTCCTATATTCAAAACAGGAACCAAACAGGTGGATTTTTTTTTCATGCACATAAATGATTAAAGGTTTCTTTTTATTTTTCTGCACTGTCTGACTAATTGTTAAGGAGTACAGTGGACAAGAGTAGAATCACAGCACCTGGGTTTGAACATTCGCTCAGCAGTGAATGTGCGTGTTAGAGACAGTAGCTGCTGAAGAGGAGAGGTGATGTCTGATCACTGGTCTCATCACTGGTCATATCCCCTGGAGACGAGCTGTACACTATGGATCACTATTGAAGCAGCTAAAACAAAAACGGTGCAGAATTTTTAATAATGATGAATGGTGAAAATGTTTATTATTTCATTTGCAAGCTTCTGACATCAATTTTACTTGAGGAAACCCCTACTATAAACACATGTGAAGCCAAATATCAAATAAAATACACATCTGTGGCATTCATTTCTTAAATAAAATTAATAAAAAAAAAAAACCTTATGCCTCTTTTTTTTTTTTAAGTAACCATATCTTTTCCCTTAAGTGCTTTTCTCCCCCACTACCTTATGTCCTGGTTCGCTCTTAAGGCCAGAGAAACGGTCTGGTACCCACTCTGTTCTGACTGCTGTCAGATAACGCACTCCTGTGGTATTTACATTGTTTCTTATCTGCTACATGGCGTGGCATCTCCATTTGGAGTACCCTGCTGCTTGCAGAGATGCTGGGGCTGAGAAGGAGTTGGAAGTGTTAAGTGTTGAGGTTCTCAATCCCCACGAGCTCCTTTTATTTTATCAGTTGTCCCCCTGTGCCTTATTAGTTATCCTGCTGTCTGAATTTTTATTCCTGCCCTTCTCTACACAGAGAGGAGGGTCTGTGTGAGAGCAGTGTAATGATTGCGTGGCCGTTACTCGCGGGCCAAATATAACTACACTGCGGGCCAGATTTGGCCAGTTTGACAACCCTGCTATAGTCCATCCAGCAGACTAGTCATAAGTTTTTAGTGACTCTATTCTATTCCAGCTACATAGGGGTCATCTCCATCACGAACAGTCTTACCCTCTTGTTATCAATAATTTACCCTTTATTGATCTGTGAGTAGATCCTGCTTAGAGTCAGTAGTAGGGTGCAATATTGTATAGACTTCTCATTACCTTGCCTTTAAGCTGCAAATATGAAAAACTATTTGATATCTTTCTCCACACACTCCCAGCCAGGCTTAGACTGACCCACAAGGGAACTGGGAAAACCTCTGAAGGGGGCCCTGAGCATGGCAGACCTGGAATTTCTTTTAAACTGCCCATACATCGTTGGGAGAAGCAGAAAGGCAGAGAAAGAGGCAAAAGACAAAAGGCAGAGTATTAGAGACATTTACAGTAACTATAGGGTATGATCCCAGAAGCAACTCCACTGGTGGGCCCCATATCAACTCTACTGGTGGCCCCCAAATCAACTCAACTGCTGGGCCCCAAATCAACTCCACTGGTGAGAGCCAAGAATCACCTCCAATGTTGGGCCCAGATTCAACCTCCCGCGGTGGAACCAAAATCAAACCTCCACTGGAGGGAGCCAAGAATCATCTCCATTGTTGGGCCCCAAATCAACTCCACTGGTGGGAACCAAGAATCAACTCCAGTGGTGGGCCCCAAATCAACTCCACTGGTGGGAACCAAGAATCAACTCCACTGGTGGCTCAGGAATCAACTCCACTGGTGGGCCCCAAGAATCAACTCCACTGGTGGGAACCAAGAATCAACTCCACTGGTGGGGCCCAAATCAACTCAACTGGTGGCTCAGGAATCAACTCCACTGGTGGGCCCCAGATCAACTCCACTGGTGGGCCCCAAATCAACTCCACTGCTGGGCCCCAAGAATCAACTCCTCTGCTGGGCCCCAGAATGAAATACCACTGGTGAGCCCTAGGTATCCCAGTCCGACGCTGCTCTCAACAATCTGCTACGTTATTCTACATGCATTGTGTGGTTCTTCTATCAATATAGAAAGCTCTAAACTGCTCTTGGAGCCTCATATATATAAAATATATATATATATATATATATATAAACCAACTCACCGGGCCACTTTATTAGGTACACCATGCTAGTAAGGGGTTGGACCCCCTTTTGCCTTCAGAACTGCCTCAATTCTTCGTGCATAGATTCAACAAGGTGCTGGAAGCATTCCTCAGAGATTTTGGTCCCATATTGACATGATGGCATTCACACAGTTGCCGCAGATTTGTCGGCTGTACATCCATATGCAATCTCCCGTTTCCACCACATCCCAAAGATGCTCATTGGTTGAGATCTGGTACTGTGGAGGCCATTTGAGTACAGTGAACTCTTTGTCATGTTCAAGAAACCAGTCTGAATGATTCCAGTTTTATGACATGGCGCATTATCCTGCTGAAAGTAGCCATCAGATGTTGGGTACATTGGGTCATAAAGGGATGGACATGGCCCACAACAATACTCCAGGTAGGCTGTGGCGTTGCAGACGATGCTCAATTGGTGCCCAAGGGGGGCCCAAAGAGTGCCAAGAAAATATTCCCCACACCATGACACCACCACCACCACCCTGAAACCGTTGATACAAGGCAGGATGGATCCATGCTTTCATGTTGTTAAACCCCAAAATTTCCCTGACCCTACCATCCGAATGCCCGCAGCAGAAATCGAGACTCATCAGACCAGCAACGTTTTTCCAATCTTCTACTGTCCAATTTCGATGAGCTTGGGCAAATTGGAGCCTCAGTTTCCTGTTCAAACTGAAAGGGAGTGGCACCCGGTGTGGTCTTCTGCTGCTGTAGCCCATCTGCCCAAAGTTCGCCGTACTGTGCGTTCGGGAAAATGCTCTTCTGCCTACCTTGGTTGTAACGGGGGCTATTTGAGTCACTTTTTGCCTTTCTATCAGCTCGAACCAGTCTGCCCATTCTCCTTTGACCTCTGGCATCAACAAGGCATTTCCGCCCCAGACTCCCGCCACTGGATATTTTTCTTTTCGGACCATTCTCTGTAAACCCTAGAGATGGTTGTGCGTGAAAATCCCAGGAGATCACAGTTTCTGAAATACTCAGACCAGCCCTTCTGGCACCAACAACCATGCCACGTCAAAGGCACTCAGATCACCTTTCTTCCCCAACTGATGCTCGGTTGAACTGCAGGAGATTGTCCCTTGACCATGTCTACATGCCTAAATGCACTGAGTTGCCGCCATGTGATTGGGTGATTAGAAATTAACGTTTAACGAGCAGTTGGACAGGTTACCTAATAAAGTGGCCGTGAGTGTATATATATATATAATATATATAATATATATATATATATATAAAATATAAATAATATATATATAATATAATATATATAATATATAATATATAATATGAAATATATAATAATATAAATATATAATATATATAAATAATATAAACCTTTCCGAACACCACGGCATCAGATAGATTCACCATCACTCTCACCATACAACTCGATAGGAGTTATCCCATCCACCTCATTCTTCATTCACATACGGTCTACCCTGAAGGCCTCCCTCCCCTGAGGATACGTATAACATGCTCTACCAGAGAAATGATGCCAACAGCAATCCACCAGCCCAAATTTAAGTATCATACAGAGGATGGGAGAAAAAAAAAACATACAAAGTGTCTCCTGGTCCTCTCCCTGGTCCTTCATAAGCGCAAATATCGTCCCCTTGGGACTCCTTCAACTATTAACCCCTTAAGGCCGAGGTCTATTTTTTTTCACGATCGTTTTTCCCTCCCCGCATTCCCAGAGCCATAACCTTTTTATTTTTCCACCTACCTAGACATATGAGGACTTTTATTTTGCAGGACAAGATGGACTCTCTAATGGTGTTATTCATTTTTCCATAATATTAATTATTCCAGAATATACTGGGAAGCCACAGTGGGGCAAAAGGTGAGAAAAAAGTACTTGTACCATGTTTGCAGGTGTTTTGCTTTTCCAGCATTCACTCTCCGGTATAAATGATGTGTTATCAGTATTCTACAGGTTGGTCCGCATCCGGCAATACCAAACATGTAGGGTTCAATTATGTTTTTGGTGCCGTGAAACAATTCCAAACATTTTCTTCTTTTGAAATTTGCGCCGGAGCGCCACTTTCTGCAACCAATAACGTTTTTGTACTAACACCAGCAGACCTGAGTGAGGGGAATTTTTTTCACATTAGGGGGAGTGATTTCTTTTGCAGCCTAATGCATTGTAGTACAATGCATTAGGGTGTACTGGGGCAGGAAGTAATAAAACAGAAAACATGGCAGCGATGGAAGCCTTCACAAGCCGTCCAATGTCAGTAAGGAGTTAACTGTAGATGCTAACTTTCTCAACGGAGTAATTTCTTGGGGACATTACTTTTCCAAAAACACTTTTGTTTCTAAAACACATCAATTCTCCTGACATGCATCAAGAAATGGTAGAACAAATTTATTTGCTTAAAAGGGTTTTCTCACCACAGTCTTTCACAGACATGAACTGTTTCTCTCTCTTACAGCATCAAATCCAGGGACGTGTTTCTCTTCCCAGTAGGTGAGTCTCTCCTCCAGCAGGTGTATCTCTCCTCCTAGTAGGTGTGTCTCTCCTCCTAGTAGGTGTGTCTCTCCTCCCACTAGGTAGGTCCCTCCTACCACAAGGCGTGTACCTCCTTCCGGTAGGCATGTCTTCCCTCACTGAGGAAATGTGACATCATCACGCCCCCTCCCTGTTCCCTCCCCAGTCCTACTTCTGAGTGAGCAGGGGGAAGGGAGTGGATGTCACAACTCTGCAGACCTCCTTCAATGGTTCTCATTCCTGCAGAGCTGACACCTCCCTCCCAGGCTCCACAAGCTTACAATCATTGTAACCAGAACACCTGTATTGGTGTAAACAGTTATAAATACAACCTGAACTGATGAAACAAATGTGAGTAATGCAAACTGCTCTACCTCCTTCCTGAAAGAAGAGGGGGAGCAGAGTGTATAAGGGTGTGTTATATGGGTGAGGGGGCAGAGTGTATAATGGGGCGTTATATGAGTGGGGGGAGCAGTGGGTTTAAGGCTGTGTTATATGGAGGGGAGAGTGAATCTAGCAGCTAAAGACTCAGTAATTGCCCAGATCCTTCACATAGCGCTGGGACAGGAGCATAGAGAGCTCAGGCATAGAACACAGACACAGCCAGGACAGAAAGCTGAGGGAGCCAGTTTCACCTTCATTTTTCCACAGCTCGGAGGGGAATTAGCACAGAGAGTGCAGGCAGCCAATCACAGTGCAGGGGAATGTGCCACACAGGGGGCATGTCCCGACGAAGGGACATGTCCCGGCCAGGGTTGAACTAAATATCAGGCAGCCATTCACAACAAAGGGGGCATGGCCCGACCAGGGTTGAACTAAATATCAGCACTCCATTGTGGCCAGTGATTCAGGTTGCATAATCCCAAGACAGGATCCATTTCCTAAGAGCTGGA
This sequence comes from Phyllomedusa bahiana, assembly GCA_025379985.1. Classification (NCBI taxonomy): domain Eukaryota; kingdom Metazoa; phylum Chordata; class Amphibia; order Anura; family Hylidae; genus Phyllomedusa; species Phyllomedusa bahiana. The sequence continues at coordinate 8,025 of JAODAL010004838.1, read as the reverse complement.
AGAAACAAACATCTTCCCTGGTGGAATTTCCCACAACTTCACTTGGGCTGAAGAAATGAGGCGTTCAGAAGGAATGATGTGTTGTGGATCCGGTACAGAATCTGTTTCATCAGAGGCTCGGGATAGCCCATCTGTCTTGGTGTTCTTTGCAGCACGTCGTAAGTGGAGACTGAAGTTAAAGCAAAAAAAGAACAGGGGCCAGCGGACTTGACAGAGATTTAAGCGCTGAGCAGTTTGTAGAATCACAAGATTGTTATGATCCATGTAATGTCGTACACTGAAAATTGAATGTATTTTAATTCATCATTAAACCATGTCTCAGATTGTGAGTCATCACCCCCCCTCTATGTGAAAGGAATTTCTAGCCTGTGTCTGTAGATCCTCACCCCAGCATTTTGACCGTTTAATTACTGAGTTGTTTAGATAACATGGGCCCTATGTATTTATGGCCCAGGGTTGTATATGCAGCTGTCCCAGATACCTGATAAACTATGACCCCCCACAAAATACTCTTTAATTTATCTGCCCTCCAGCAGAAGCGCAGTCCGTGATTGCCCTCGAGTGGCGTTAGTTCGCAATAACCCTCATTAGACAATCCTGTATACACCCACCTCCTAAAATAATTCCAGCCAGTAAAAGAGTAGGCAAGTATGAGAGGGGTGGAGGAAAACCTGGACAGGTATAAGACACGAGGCCAACCTCTAGTCTGTGTTCATAGCCTGGGGTTCAATTTCTGATTGAGCTGTGTTCCATATTCTTCTTTCCAAACCCCTTGAATCTGAAAGCTAAAACATCTGTAAGTGTGAAACCTTTCTATGCATTTATCCCTTTTATTTTTTATAACTGATTGATGTGTGTGTTATAGTCTTTGTTATCATATTCTGTTTATGTAAGCACTGAAAATCATTTTAAAATTAAAGTTATCAGTAATACGTTAAATCTTGTTGTTGCATGGATCCATTTCCTTGAAGGAGTGTATTTTCTTTTGTAGCTGCTTCAGAGCAGTGAGTTGAGCATTTTTACGTGTTTTTAGAATATCTGTTAGGAATCAGATTCCTTCCGGCTGATTCCTTTTTGATTATTGAAGGAAGGTGGTGGCAGCGGATATTTTTGGGGGGCTGGAACTGTCTTGTGGTGCGATTTATGCTTGATTCGCTACCTGATTGAGAGGTGAGCACAAGTGGAGATAAAACTACCCCATTACAGTGGCCCCCAGTCACGTGCTGGTGAGCGTGTACGTGACAATCCATATAGATCAGCAACAGAGCGCTTTACAATAGATGTCGCCACTCCTCCAAGGCCAATTTAATGGCCAGAAGTTCCCTATCCCTGATGGAATAGCTCTTCCCAGCAGGAGAGAAGATATTAGAGAACAACCTACAAGTAATAAATTTGCCCTTGGCAAACTTTTATGGGAAGACAGGTCTGACCCAAACCTAGGAGGCATCAACTTCCAAGCTGAAGGGCTTCTCCAGGTCTGGACAATGAAGCATAGTCGCTTAGGTGAAAGCGGACTTCAGCTGAATGAAGGCTTCTTGTGCTTCAGGGGTCCACAAGTGGAGGTTACTGCCCATCTTGGGGAGAGAGACAATAGACAGCACTAGGGAAGAAAAGTGAACTGGCAGTAATAACTTGCAAGTCCGATGAATCGCTGGATAGATCAGAGGCCCACGGGGTGTGCCCAGTTTAGATCAGAAGTCTGTCGGAGTCCATTTCTAATCCTTAAAATGAGACTACAGTATTTACCCCAGAAATGGCAGACTGGAGCACTCAAAAATGGCCTTTTCAAGTTTGGAATAGAGATGGTTATCACGGAGGCGGGCCAGAATCCGACAGACGTGGACACAATAGGACCTGAGACCTGGCGAGAATATGGAAATATCATCAATGGTAGACCAGGACACATTTATAGAGCATGTCCCGAAATACATCATTCATGATCTCCTGGAACATTGTAGGGCATTACAGAGGCCAAAGAGCATATAACAAGATACTTAAAATGGCCATCTTGGGTGTTAAACACGATCTTCCATTCATCCCGCTGTCGGGTGTGGATTAGATTATGGGCACCCCGGAGATCATTTTGTAGAAGATCTCCGAAACCAGTTGCAGCAGATAGTGGTTTTTAATAGTGATCATGTCAAGACCCCTATAGTTGATGCAGGGCCGCAAGGACCCATCCATCTTCTCAACAGTTTGTAGATAAAGCCTTTCTTTTTTTGGTGTCTTGCTTCTGTATTCAAGTCATTTATACTTCCATCTCTATATGTGCCCTTGTCTTGTCCGCAACGCTGTCCCTCGTCCACTGGTAAGTCCCTACATTTATGTTTGATGTCATCTATCCCAACCAGCGCCGTTACAGAAATAGATTTGTATCAATTAAGTGTAGACAGCAGGCTGATAGTGACAGGTGCACGGTTGCTGGAGATTCTCATGTGGGTTCAGTCTAGAAACAAGACAGTAATGTTGATAATGGACCCCTAAATAACTCTCCCTAAATGTTCCCCTAAATCTAGCCCCATGGCTGTCCCTACTACCGGAACATCTTCCCTTAAAAATAACCTAAAGCTTTCCTCAAAAATGTCCGTAAGCTACAATTGACCCTAGTACAGAAAGTCGCTGGGTGCTAGTGCCACTTTCTGTACTGAGGTCAATTGTAGCTTAGGGACATTAGGTACAGAAAGAGGCACTAGTACCGGATTACAAAACTCTGGAACTTGGGCAAATGGAACTTAGACAAGAAACAACAACATACTAGACCTTGACACAACTGAACTTGACAATACACTAAAAATAATAATTTGACAAATCAGGACTAGACAGGACCTTGCTGTTTACTCCGCTCTGATTGCTGTTTAACCCTTTAGAGGCAACTGCAATCCAAATATACGGGTACTATTCCTTTTCCCAATCAGCTCTCATACAATAAGATCATGGGGTGCAGAGCAGTTGCCATGGTAGCTGGAAGCCTAGTGAAGGCCTCTGTAGCTGCCATGTTATTGCCCCTATTACTTCCTGCCATAGGGTATAACAGGAGAGCCATCTTGGTACACCTTTCTGAATTACATATATAATGTAGAAGGTTGTTCAATTGATCAAGTCCCATAGAGGTCAAGTACCCTAGGGGGACCTACAAGTAAAAAAAAAGAAAAAAAAAGTTTTAAAAATAGAAAAAATAATACAAAATATAAAAAAATTAAATTACCCCCCCTTCACCATTTTAAAAATAACAAACTAAAGTACAAAGTTACACATAATTGTCATCATCCGATCTGCAAAAATATGAATAATTCAAATACAGTATCACTGTGGAAGGAAATAATTCCCAAAGTTAAAATTGTGTTTTTTTTGGGCATTTCACGTCTCCTAAAAATTGGAATAAAATGTGATCAAAAAGTTGCATTTTTCTCACAATGGTGACAATATAAACTATACTTCAGCCTTCAAAACCCAACAAGCCTTCACTCAGGTCCATAGGCGGAAAAAAAAGTTTTTGGTCCCAGCAAGTGGAACCGCAGGGCATAGTTAAGAAGTAGCAAATGTTTTAGTTTTTCTATACGTACTAAAACATAACAAAAACTCTACCTATTTGGTGTCACCGGACTCGTATCAACCTGCAGAATACAGAGAACACATCTTCAGAGGCATCTTAACAGCATTATGGGCCCCTGGACAGAGCACTGTCCAAAAACATGACATCACACTAGGCCATGCCTCTAGCCACTCCCAAGCACACCCATATTATCACGCCGCTTATGTCTGAACACCAGCATCCTACAAGACTGATTAACAGGGCAGGGAGCCTATGGCTCCCTTCTCCACCATGGTTTTTAATTGTGTGCACGTCCTAAAAACACACGAACAGTCAAATAAGAAAAGACGACCACGAAATTCAGGGTATGTTTTATTATTATTATTATTTATTTTAAAGCGCCATTGATTCCAGGGCGCTGTACATTCGAGGGGGTTACATACATTACATAAGTCAACGAGTACAGTGAAAAGGGGAAAAAATGACAATTGGCACGACAGAGGGAGAGAGGAACCCTACCCGCGAGGGCTTAAAAATTTACAAGGAGGGGAAAGAGACGGAGGTAGGGTCAGACATGTCTGTGGAGGATATAGTGACAAGGTTAGTGAAGGTTATAGGCAAGCCTGAAGAAATGGGTTTACAGGTTGCTTTGAAGCTGGTGAAAGTGGAACAGAAAGTTCTCTGTATTCCTGGGACAAACATTCACCACCTGGGCCCCCATATTTGTGGGGCCCCCGGGCAACTGCCTAGTGTGCCCAATAGAAAAGATGGCCCTGCACGTCATTTATACTCAGGAGCAAACGGCGTAAAAACCAAACCCCCGTAAACATGGCGCAATTACGTTTTTTTTCACATCTCACTCCACTTACAATTTGTTTCCAGTACATTCTATGGGGCAGTCAATGGCGCCATTAAAAAGTACATGTTGTCAAGAAAAGAAAAAACCTCATACGTCTATGTAAATGGAAAACTAAAAAAAGTTGTGGCTCTCGGAAGGCGAGGAGGAAAGAATGAAAGCAGCAGTAAAAAAAAAAAAATGTTGCGTCGTCAAGGGGTTAAAATAAATAATCTTCCTTATTTACCTGGAGATTCCATTCCCTGAATGTTGGTGCAGATGGAGGAGACGAGTCCCCAGACCGGTGTCGCTCCCAAGGTTCCCTGGGTGTAGGATGCAATTAGTGGCGGCCCCCGGGTGGGCGCAGATCCTGTGTCTGGCTGGTTATAAGCCTCTCCTCGCTGTGTGTATCTTCATGTATCTTCTGCTCATCATTGCTATCGACAGAGAGGACCAAGCCCGGTAAGAACACGTAGGTGGCGGCGCGTCGTATGCGGGGGCAGGAGGCCGGGGGCCGCATCCTGTATATGATACTGGAGGATAGATCGCATCTCCCGCTCACTACCATATTCTATGACCTCTCGGCACGACCTGGCCTCACTCTGTGGTGGACGTACCCTTACCCCCAGTATTTCAGCTTCATTGATGACGGACCTCCCCATTTAGACCTTTTCTCACTGGTAGTAGTTTGCCAGGGGCAGAGATAGAATTTTTGCCGCCCAAGGCTATCTCTACGTTTGCGGCCCCGTATTTACAGACCACGTCCCACTTTTTAGGCCACACCTCTTTCATGGGTCCCTCCCTGCACCCATAAATCAGATTCGTCACTTAAAAAAAAAAAAAATCATGTTTAGATATTTTTTACACTTCTTGTACTTTCCTGGCGCTGGAGCCGCGTGACAGCTCTAAATTCAGAGGACGAGCTTAGGTTTTCATCGGGGTCCTGTTGGGGAACATTTTTTTTGATCATTTTTCATTCTATTTTTTGAGAGGATGGGTAAAAAAAAAATAAAGCAATTCTGGGAATATTTTTATTTGTCAGTGTTCACTGTACGGAGTAACACAATGTTTTATTCCAATTTCCAAAATCGCACAAAAAGGTGCTGTAGCTGCCGTACACTGAGAAATTGTGCCTGTTTATATCTAAGATAATAAGTGCGGGGTGCTGCTTCATGTAGCTCCATAACAACTATCTCAGCCACCTACTATGGAACTACACGTCCCAGCACGCTACATCAGCCATCCTTCAAGATAAGGCACTGAACCTGCCATAGCCTAATAACTAGTGGCTGTATCTACAGTATATGTATGTATATAGCAGCGGTGCCATGGCAGTGGCTGTTCTTATATACAAACCCTATGAGATCACAAACCATAGGGTGTGTATATATATATATATATATATATATATATATATATATATAAAATATATATATATAATACACTCACCGGCCACTTTATTAGGTACACCATGCTAGTAACGGGTTTGGACCCCCTTTTGCCTTCAGAACTGCCTCAATTCTTCGTGCATAGATTCAACAAGGTGTTGCAACGATGCTCAATGGTACCAAGGGGCCCAAAGAGTGCCAAGAAAATATTCCCCACACCATGACACCACCACCACCAGCCTGAACCGGGTTTATACAAGGCAGGATGGATCCATGCTTTCATGTTGTTGACGCCAAATTCTGACCCTACCATCCGAATGTCCCCAGCAGAAATCAGACTCATCAGACCAGGCAAAAGTTTTTCCAATCTCTACTGTCCAATTTCGATGAGCTTGGGCAAATTGGAGCCTCATTTCCTGTTCTTAGCTGAAAGGAGTGGCACCCGGGGTGGTCTTCTGCTGCTGTAGCCCATCTGCCTCAAAGTTCGCCGTACTGTGCGTTCAGAGATGCTCTTCTGCCTACCTTGGTTGAAACGGGGGGCTATTTGAGTCACTGTTGCCTTTCTATTAGCTCGAACCAGTCTGCCCATTCCCTTTTGACCTCTGGCATCAAAAAGGAATTTCCCCCCAAGGACTGCCGCTTTTGGGATGTTTTTTTTTTTCCCGGCCCAATTCCTGAAAACCCCTAGAGAGGGGTTTTGCGTAAAATCCCAGGAATCAGCATTTTCTGAAATCTCAACCAGCCCCTTCTGGCACCAAAAACCATGCCCGTTCAAAGGAAAATAAAATCACCTTTCTTCCCCATACCGATGCTGGTTTTGAATGCAGGAGTTGTCTTGCCATGTCTACATCCCTAATGCACTGAGTTCCGCCTGTGATTGGCTGATTGAAATTAAGTGTTAACGAGCAGTTGGACGGTGTACCAAATAAAGGGCCGGGGAGTGAAATTATGTGGGTTGGTCTCATGGGGTTTTGTTTGTTATTGGTGTTATTGCTTAGCGGTCCCCCCACCCCTCCCAGGGCCCCGGCCCCAACATTTATTAACTCCAAATAAGCAGGGGGTCGGAGGGGAGACCCCGGGGCCCGGGGCAGGAAAGGGCAGCGGAAAGCCGGAAGCCTAAAAATTGGGTGAGTTCTCTAAATTTGATGCTCTCTTGCTACCCTTTTCACTGACATGCCCCCCATCCCTCTCTTCTAATGTCACTAGGGTCTTGATGTTCTCCTCACAAGTAATCCGTCCAAAGACCATAAAGCCCCCCCTTTTTCATTCCATTTTCCCTTCCCCCCTTTTTTCTGATCTTGAATCAAGGAGGAATGTTTTTTTTTCGTGGAAAAAATACCCTGGAGCTTTAAAATTTGATTTTTCTGCCTTCAATGTACAGAATCAACCAGACATCAAAGAACATTATTTTAGCAGCACTATCTGGAGCCTTCTGCACCCACAGCTGCTGGAAGGACCATAGCACCAAACACCCCACCAGGGGGCCCCCGTCTGACTGCAACAGCTGCTGGGGGAGCCATAGAGCCAACCCACCCCAGGGGGCCCCAATGCTGACGCCCACAAAATGCTGGAGGGCCAAGAGCCAACACCACCATCCAGGGGCCCCACGTTGACTGCACCCCAGCTGGAGGGTCCACCCAGCCAACACCCCCCACCAGGGCCCCACATGTGAGACCCACAGCTACTGGGGTCCAAAAACCAAAACCACCCCTCCAGGGGGCCCCACATGCGAGCACCCACAGCTGCTGGAGGGCCATAGAGCCAACACCACCATCCAGGGGCCCCCATGCGCTCACCCCAGCTGCTGGAGGGGCCAAAGCCCAAAACCACCTCCGGGGCCCCAATGCTGACTCAGCAAGCTCTGGAGGAGCCCTAGAGCCAAAACCACCACCAGGGGGCCCCCCAAAGTTTGGGCTGCACCCCCCAGCTGCTGGGGGGTCCATAGAGCCAACACCCCTCCAGGGGGGCCCCCCCATGCTGACTGCCCCCACTGGAGGGGCAATAGAGCCAACACCTCCATCCAGGGGGGCCACACTGACTGCACCCACAGCTGAGGAGGACCCTAGAGAACATCACCATCCAGGGCCCCACAGTGACTGCACCCACAAAACGCTGGGGGGGCCAAAAGCCCAAAACCACCATCCAGGGGCCCCACAGCTGACTGCACTCACAGCTGCTGGGGGGGCCCCTAGAGCCAAAACCACCACCAGGGGGCCGCACTGCGACTGCACCCACAGGGGGGGCCAAGACCCACTACCATCCAGGAGCAC